>CAJDSM010063281.1:6697-22015 GCA_903981925.1 Ostrea lurida | reverse complement strand
CGAAAAGTATAAAAAAACAATAAAATGCTTTCTTTTGTTGGTTTATTGGTGATGAAGGAAACTAGATTGCAGAAAAAATTCCATAACCGCGTTATGAATTTTTCTGCAATGCTAGTTTCTTCATCACCCAAAACCAACAAAGAAAAGCATTTTATTGTTTAAATTCCTTTCGCCATTTTATATAAAGCATTAGAGTGGAATTGTGGGATTAACTTTACCCTTTATCATGTGGAACCGGTTAGCAAGGTACATTTCACTACTTATATTAAACATCTTGGTTGAACTCGATGCTGATCTCCAGGTTGCAAACGATTAAGCAGACAGCAATGGTGGGTAATGTCATATCCTCGTTTTTGAATGTTTGTTTTCCTGCTTTCAAGTAAAAGTATCCTCCTCCAATGAGTCCGAACAAAGTCACAAAGCACATGATTAGTACAATAGTAGCATTTCACTTTTACGCAAGAGGTGACATATATAATATACTTCAGTGTACTCCTAATTAAGTAATTATCTAGAATACAGATATTCCTATGAGTACACTGAAGTATATATATATGCACCTCTTTGGTAAAAGTCACAGAAAGACTATGATTAGTACAATAGTGCATTTCACTTTTACCAAAGAGGTGACATATATTATATACTTCAGTGACTCTAATTAGGGAATTCTGTATTCTATGATATATTACTTTTGGATCCCATCGGACCAAAATGCGTAGGTACTGACGATGATTCATGGAAAAGCAAAGTGTGATGAAAACATGCACTTTAAACCTATGCAATACAGGAAATAGAAACCATCGATAAGTACAAACATCAATAAAAAGAAGTAAGAGAAACATCGATGAATAAGTAAGAAACATTGATGAGAAAAGGTGCATTTTCTAAACATCTAAACTAGATTTAAATACTAAGATATCACAATGTTGATCATTTCGTTACTTTAAACGGAACAGCAATTCACCTTTGACCATGGAGATCGTCCGTATATGGTAATGACCATGTGTACAGGTGACACTGCCAAAAACGGATTCCAACTAGTTTGCAACAAACATTCATTTATCGGATGATGAAATGCCATTGTCAAATTTCAAAGAAGATATAGGAGAAAAGAAAATGTAAATATAAAGTATTAAACGTAATCATAGTCCCAAAGGGGGGGGGGCGTGTGTGTTTTATGATCATAATTTATCAAACCTTCATTTTTATGCTCCAGAAGACTTGAATCTGATCTACCATATTCGGCTTCAATAAAAAAAATATCTAGCTAGTCGTTATCATTGCAAAATCTTTGAATGCTACAGTAAATCAAATCTTTTAAAAAATGTGGAAAAATGGCCATTTCTAACAATTACTCATGTAGGGATAATTCCTGGTGAAATCGAAAAAGAAGAAAGAGAGATAATTGTCTCGAATGACTAGTTTATATACGCGATACAAATTCAAAAAAAAACAAAAAACTAACACTCCCCAAAAACAACAGATCCAATCTGCGAAACGGCTTTAATTTTTCGTGTGACAACATGATGACTAAAACCAAAGAATAATGGAAGAAAATTTTGAATGATGAATTAGAAAGAAATCCCTTGTACCGAAATGCCAGATCAATGAATCTGTGAAATATTTATGTGATTTAATTCCTGCAGCACATCTGCGGTCCTCAAATAGAAAAAGAGAAAACTATTTACTATTTTGGTCGTAATTAATTTGCTGTTAAGGGATTTCTACGAATAAGTGTAATGACCTTAAAAACAGTAAACCGAACAATAGTATTTAGTACTGAACCACATTCTATCTGTGTCCTTAATTGATTTCTTGCAACGCAGTGTATGGTCATAATAACATTTGTAAAACGGATAGATGTACATTATATTAATATTAAAGTCCTTATTCAATCAGAATCAGGATTGTTCTTAAGTATATCCATAATCTAACATTATTATTATTTTTATCAATATTTCGGCACTTAAACCACAACTAAATATGTCTGAAATCACATGTTAACCATGGCTATAATAATGTACGTTTAATTAAATAACTTATTTCCATTGGATCAAATAATCTAGCTTGTGCTGAAACACATCAGAACTAGTAAACGAACATGTTCATTAATTTTGAATTTGTATCTTCTATGTAAACTAATTGTTGAAAATTTTTTTTCAGCGTTATCATTTAAAAAAAAAATAAATTAAGTGTAAATCAAATTATCAGCTCTTCTTGCAGCTTATTACTGACTGTGGAAACGGAAATGATTATTAGTAATAGTCAAGATTGAAGTTTGTCGCATTTTCATTATTGCATGCATAGTTGGTTTTTTTTACCATAAGGGTGATATTTGGAGTATGCCACCACCCCCTCTAAACAACAACTGTCCCGTGAATTGTAGTGGCAATATGGATTGAAACACAAGATTTAGCATTTGCCGCCTGATCCATCACTAGAAGATTTAAATCTTAGGATTACTTGCCAGAATTATCAACATGATGTGAAGCCCCCCCTTTTTTTTTTTATAACGATGCTCCTTGCCTGATTATCTCACATGATATCTTTCTGCTTTTCTTATTTCTGGTCCTTTGTCTTTAAATTTGGTAAATTTGCATTTATCTTGGACAGAAATAATCGTCGAATTCGGTTAAATATTACACACATATCCCCCTTCTCCACTATATACAATTTGTTGAATTATAACAATTTTAAAAAGCGCACCCCGTACATCGTTGTAAGGGGAGTAACTGCCAAAAAATGTAAGCCCATCAATTAGAACAAGATTCACTTATCAACCTTTTCCGAAAAACTTTCCTATTTAAAATGATTACGTATAAAAATATATGCATAACCACCAGCGCGCACCGCGAGGGTGTCACCGCGTACCGAACAGATCACTCCGAGGTCGATAGATCGTTATCCCTAGTGTTTACGAAAGTTTAATAAAATCAAGGTCAGAATTTTACCTTTATGAAGAGCAGCAGTATTCAGACAACAAAACACTAATCTAGAATTCTGGAACTAATTTATTACAATATACAATAAAATTAAAAAACCAAGGATAAAATTAAAAAAAAAAAAAGACTCCTTCCCCTAATAAACAACTAAAAAAAAAAAGAATAAAAAAAATTCTACTTACAATGTTTTGTCCGGCCGTTAATTTAATAAATCCAAATGTAACAAAACACTTCTCTCAATAGAGCAGCAAAATATATAATTATCCCAGTTAGAGTTCAAAAATCAACGAGTGTATTCGAATTCATCAAGTCACCTCTTATATACTATTTCTCATTTCTAGAACACCTAGAAAGTATGAATTATGTAACTTGTTGACCATAATCAAGACAATACGCACTTCTAGAACTTTTCTATAAACATCCCCGCTGTTACTAAAAATAAATCAGTATGGCTATACAACAAGGTTCATATATTTCTAGAACGTTCAGAGTCACAGTACACAAACCTCCCCCCTTAAAAGAAAAGTTTTGAATGACATGAAAACTTTCAAATAATGAAAGGCAAAATTCATGAAACTCAAATACAAAAAATGCATATATATACATCACATCATCAACAACCAGAGTACACTCACTTACTCGAGACAGAAGCATCTGCAATAACATTGTCTTTGCCCTTTAATTGTTGAATAACAATGTCATCACTCTTGCAATATAAACTCCACTAGTGAGTCTGTTGATTTTTGTTTGAACCTTTTTATGCAAAAATGTGAAGTGGATTGTGATCGTAAAAACAACATTGTGATGCATGTAACATTCAAATAAACATCAAATGCTGTAGCTAGCAACAATGCAAGACATTCTTTCCTCATAGTCGAATAATTCCGCTGACATTTGTAAGTTCTTTGAAAAATAAGAAACACTACTTCTACATTATCACTATGTTGTTGAAACAAAGCAGCACCGATTCTACGTCACTACGTTCACGTTAAGCCTTAAATGCTTTGAGAAAGTCTGGACAGAGAACTGGACTACTCATGAGAATAGATTTAATTCTGGCCAAATGAATCATTACAGTCTTTCGTCCAGCTGAAATTTAGCTTTCTTTTGTAAGCAACGTTAGTAGTGGCCTACTGTGGAAGAAGAAATTGGGAACACGAATTTTCTGTAAAACCAGTCATTCCTAAAAACTCAAATTAACTCTTTCTTGTTCGTAGAATCGGGAACTTTGAATAGCCTCCACCTTAGCCATATAGGTGTAACACAACCTTGACGCTACTTTGTACGCTAAATATTCTACTGTAGCATACAAAGCTCACTTTTCGGCAAGGTTCACTGTCAAGTTCGGCTTTTGCCAGAGTGTCAAAGAACTCTGCACATGATTTGGAGATGTTCTCCCAGGTGCCTGTAGATAATCGCACTCGGTCAGTATAGGCCTTCGCATCCTTGAAGGTCATGCAGAATGGGAGTGGATCAGTCCTTTGAAAGGTGGCTGGGCGTTTTCAATTCAAACAGGCATCACTGTATATGGAATAAGCCATCGGGAGCACGAAGCGAAAATTTTCTTTGGCTCTCTCCTGTCAACGGTACCTGCCAATAGCCCTTATGAGCAGTCGAATTTGCTGACAAATTTGGCAAAACTTCCGATTTATTCAATACAGTCATCCATTCTCGGAATCGGATAAGAGTCCGTTTTTTGTGACAGAATTTCATTTTCGAAAAGTCAGTACACAGTCTAATAAGTACATCAGGTTTTAGGTACGAGAATTACATGGTGAGCTTCCAGTCACTTTTGCCTTGGTTCAATAATGTCATTGTCAGCTCATGTATTTCACTTCTGATCGTAAATGCTGTAATTTTAACCGGATTACGCCGATACGATGCCTGTTTAATGGCAATGGATCTCCCACTACGACATCAATGACAGGCAGCGGTGGTCTTCTTGGGAACATCCATGAAGATGGACGGATAATTTGTCATGAGTTGTTTGAATTTGCTTCTTCTTTGGTGAGGATCTAAAAATGTCCGAGTTTGGCATCCAGATTGGTGAGAATTTTGGAGTTCTTCAAACGGACACTCTGACTGAATCCTTTCACTAGATTCCGTACACTATCTCATTGCTGTACAATTTTCAAATGTTGAACATTGGCCAGGTGGAAACGGATTTTATAGAAGTTTGGATTATCTATCATAAATAACTCTTTCAACATGTTATGTGAACACTCGTTTTTCCTTTACGAGCCGTCCAGGTGTCTTAACTACATAACTTCAACATCACTAAGCTTGGCTCTCATTTTCATAAGGACCATATATCTGGCCTGTAAAGGCTGTCCAGGAAGAGCAAGAAATACAAGAACCTTACGCCTGGCTAAAAAACCTGTTCCGGACATCTTTGTCATACCACGTTTCATTTTTGGTTTGAGAACTCTTGAAGATTTCTTTGAGCTAATTTGCAAGCATTGTAAAGCCTCTCTTTAAAAATTAGATACATAACTAGAAGATTGAGAGAACTAAGTTTCAGTCAGCATTTTCTTCTAAGCAAGCTCAATGGGCCCTCTAACTGTGTGGCCAGATACTAATTCAAAGGGACTGCAACCTAAAGACTCCTAGGACTGCTTCTCGTGCAGCAAATAAAACTACAGCTTTCTCATACTGTAGCAATTCAAATCCTCATCATATTCTAAGATTGATGGAAACGTCAAAGTGCCCCTGAAGACTCAGGATGATAAGCAGCTAGATTTTGTACTGTCCTAAACCTAACTCCATGCATGACCTGCTGAAACAACCCTGACATAAAAATTTGAGCCTGATCGGTTTGAATAGCCTTAGGCACTCCCTTACAAAACGAAAAACTTGGTAAGCCTTACATGTCCCTGAAACGTTCTAACTTTACCACACACGCACGGTGAGCACACGCAGACCGCAACGGTGACGTACGGTGACCGCAATTTGGTGACGCTGACCGACGCTAACCGCGAACCTGACGCAATGTAACGGTGACCGACCTGCTGACCGCACGCTGAACGCAATTTGAATTTTTAATCCATTCGGAATGTTTCGGAAATTTCTTCCACTTGGTTATGATATATTCTATCATTAGCTAAAAAAACTAAATAGATATAAATAAATTGTATCCAATACAATAATAATATAATACGGTAAGGAAAAAAACATATACATTCAATCAATGGATATAAATGATAAACAAACCAAATGATACTTAATGTTGTATGAAAATAATGCAGTCTATAGCATACTGTACATGTATTTCGTAAAGTATGCTAATGTCATATACAACCGTACAAGTTTTCTATGGAGATATTTTTTTTTTTCTAAATGCACAGTATGTGCAAAAAAGAAAAAAAAACTATATTTTTTTTATTAGCACTGTAACGACATCAGGATTACGGCGTAACATGCATGGCTTTCAAAATTTTTAAGGGCACGAGGAACATAACATATACGTGCAATTACAACACCCCAAAAATCTACCTGCATTAAACAAACACGGAACGGTGTAACCCTTGCCAACACAGTATTTTTTATTAACAATTGTAACGAACATCCAGGATTACGAGTGTAACATGGTATGAGCTTTCAGATTTTACGAGCACAAGGATACATATATACCTGCCATTAACAAAAACCCTAAAAGATGCATTAAACAAACACGCGGCAGCACATCTTCGTAAAATTAATGTACTGTGGTACGCTTTCTCTTTGGAGTCCGAATGTCAATGCCAAAGAAAAAAAGCCTGAATGCTGATCGCACGTGACCGAACCGTGACCGCACGGTGACCGACCGCTGACGCAAACGGTGACGCAATGCTGACCGCCTAAACTGTGACCGGTGACCGCACGGAAAAATGGTAAAGTAGAAAAAACGTTTCAGGGACTTGTAACTATGGTCTTCGCCTTAATATTCTAAGAGGTTAATAGCTTTCAGGGAAACTAGTGGAGTACACATGATAGTAAAGCAAAATACTGGTTCCTACCCTTGATTTAGGCCAAAGGTCCTACACACTCTACCAATACCCGACTGAAAGGTTCTTAAACGCTGGATGGGTTGAAGAGGGGCAGATGGAATTTTCTGATTAGGCTTGCTACCATCTGACAAATATGATGACTTTGCAAAATCAGAAACATCCTTTCTTAACTTAGGCCAATAGAAATGAATCAACAATCCTAGCACAAGTCTTATTGCCACCTAAATGACACTGCCATGGGTGTACTCGTGGAGCTAAACTCATGACGTCCCTACGATAGCTCACTGGGACGCACTATTGGTGAACGACCTGCCAGCACTTTCATCCGGTGTGCATACGGTGGTCCGCCACTTCCGCATAAGCATCCCGTCTTTGATGTAGACAGCACTCTCCCGACTTTAGCTGCCTTCTTCAGGTGGAAGTGCCCTTTTCCCAAGTTCGTATAATACAGGGTCCCTTACTCGCCTCAGACAGCACTGCTTCTTCGACTGAGGGGATCTAAGATCTTGGTTTAAAAACGGTATATCTGTTGGTTGTATCATCAGCACTGGTCTTCAGTGGAGAACTTCACTCTGAACGGCTGTGAATTGACATCAGAACTGCCATCAAGTCAATCAGGAACTGTCATCAAGATCAAAGTCATAGGCATGAACCAGCTGGGTCAAGGGTTGGGCGTCCTCCTCAACTTCTTTTCTCTGTCATCTGATCTGGTAAAGCACAAGGTGGGTAAGTCGTCCGTTCTCATCCTCTGACGGCCGACATGGATGTTAATGTCTTACAAACTATCGGATCTGGTATCAAACGTTGCCGCCAGCTATCGTCTGCCCAGCAAATAAGGAAACGCCTTGAACAGGAAGAGTAGGCCGAACACCTACGATAACTGGCCAAGTGATTAAATCTGATTTCAGATAAATTTATGCAAGGGAACATCAATGACGCTAGTCAACACCCTGTAGTAAACTGACCTATCAGTAGAGTACGCTCAGACAAAGACCAAAACACTCTCATAACACAAAATTGAGCCGCACGCGTATCTCTCAAAATCTGACAGGTTTAACTTCACTAGAGCCATCAATGGAAACAAATCCCTGACAAAAAGGGCTTATAATCCTCCATAGAATTAACAAAACTGGAACTTCAGCCCTGAACATCAGGAGTGCCAAACAAGAATGAAACAAAGGCTTTCCTAATCATTTCTAAAATGCTAGTACAAGCATTGGGTTTGTGGTTTGTCACAGGTCATTTTTTCTCTTAGCGTAATAACACTCACTAACAGATGAGACCTTTTTTTCTTACAATAAGTACAAGTGGCAAGCGATCTACACCAGAGATATCCTTTCAGAACGGCCTGACTCT
This sequence comes from Ostrea lurida, assembly GCA_903981925.1. Taxonomy (NCBI): domain Eukaryota; kingdom Metazoa; phylum Mollusca; class Bivalvia; order Ostreida; family Ostreidae; genus Ostrea; species Ostrea lurida. The sequence continues at coordinate 13,731 of CAJDSM010063281.1, read as the reverse complement.
TGGGACCGGACGTAGAACCACTGTGGGTGGTGACTTGGGAATTAGATCTACTGGAAGAACTGAGACTCTGTGATACTCTTCTTATCCTGAGTTGAACTTTTCACTGAACTACTACTCTGATTTTTGGACCAAAAAAGTTTTTTTAATGAGAAAAGAGTGTAATATCTGAATGATGCAAAGCTTGCTCAAGAGTTTCTCTACATTCTTAAACTCTACAATGTGTTCTTAATCTTGATGCCCGTCCTTCAATTCTTCTACCAAGCGAGGAGGTTTGTCTAAAGTTCTGTAAAATTGGTCCTATTTCCTGAGATCTTAACCATTATCAAATAAATCTTCCTTTCTTCTCTAGCAAATTCTACATAAAGTCGATTGTCGAATTTCTTATACCTTCTAAACCTCTGTCTGTACGCTGCCGGTCAAGTTGGTATGCCTTAAGTATTGCAGCCTTGACCTTGTCATAATCTGAACACTCTTCGCCTAATGGCTAGCGCTGAGTAAAACTTTTCCGCGCCTTGCCAATTATACACTTGTAAATAATGTGGCCAATATTGCTTCTGGCCCTTTTGAAATTTGGATGCAAACTTTCTCAATTGAGGAAATATTTAATCAATAGCTTTTTCCTGAATTCGGAACTAATCTGATCTTATTAAGCTGCGTCGAATTCACATCTGAACAAAGCGGAGCTTCGTTCCTATGTAAATCTTAATTTCTCTGAATTCAAAATTGTCTCTGACTGCTCTTTCTCTGCCTTATAATTCATAATTTTTTCGTCGCTCAAATTCTCGTTCTTTCTCTCTCTCTTTCTCTGCACGTTCTTTCCTCGTCTGTCTCTCTCACGTTCTTTCCTCTCTCTTCACGTTTTTCTCTCTCTCTTCACGTTCACGTTCTTTCTCTTCACTTTCTAGCCTTAATTTTTCCATAGCTAATTTGTATCCTAATTCTGCATTCCGGATTGTTTCTAACTTTGGGAAATGCAACTGACGTTTGTAAAACTGTTGGCCAAAAGTTCTTAGCACTACAGTTCTAATCTCCTGTTTCTTCATGCTAGAATTTAACTCTTAACCCTAAGCGTGAACCAAAGACTCAATAACTCATCTTTTATCAACTATCACACACCTGGACGTCTGGATTTTTTTACAAAATTTTCTAACCTGAAAACATGTTGAACTCTGCTTGTTATAAAATTGTATTCGATCCCGACGAGCCCCCAATTTCTGTTACGATTAATAAATCCCCAGGGTCAGAAAATTTACCCTTTTATGAAAGAACAAGCAGAATTCAACTCACAAAACACTACTAGAATTTGGACTAATTATTTTACAATTATACAAAAAAATAACACAAGAATAACAACTCTTCTATACTAAAGAACAATCTAACTTACAATGTTGTCCGGCGGTTAATTAATAATCCCAAATATACACAAAAACTTTCTCCAATAGAGCACAAAAATAATAATATTCCCAGTATGAGTTCAAAATCACGATGTATTCAGATTTCATCAAGTCACCGTCTTATATATATTCTCAATTTTAGAACACCGCTAGAAAGTATGAAATTATGTAACTTGTTGACCATAATCAGACACGCCACTTCTAAGATCTTTTCTGATAAAAATCACCGCTGTTACTAAAAATAAATCAGTACTGGCTATAAACAAGGTCATATATTTTCTAGAACGTTTCAGGGTCACCAAGTACACAAGCACTAGTGTGTATATTTACGTGTAATTTCAACTTACAAACATTAATAAAGGCCTCAGGATGAAATCGCAGACCTTTCAGTGATCCTTTCAGTGCGACCGAAAGGTCGAAGTCTGCATGGATGCACTGATGATCGCCTTGAAAGGTAACTTTCAAGCACCTTTCAGTCACCTTCAGTTCACCGATGGCATGTATCATTTCAGTGGCCATTCAGTCACCTTTCAGTGACATCAGTCAGTTTCAGTGACCATTCAGTTACCCTTCGGTGACCATTCTCCTCGGCCATGGTTGATAGGACCCAGTGACCATTCAGTCCCCTTTAGTCAAAATTTCAGTGACCTTTCAAGCTACTCAAGTCACATTTCAGTACCATTTCAGTCACATTCATTGACCGTGACCATCAGCCATCAGTGACCTTATCATGACCTTTAGTGCATTCAGTGACCTAGTCGACCATTTCAGTCAATTTCTAGTGACCTTTCAGTGACCATTCCGGATCCTTTCAGTGGCACCCTTCAGCTCACATTTCAGTGACTTTCAGTCACATTTCAGTGATCTTCTAGTCACAGTTCAGTGACCATATCAAGTCACATCTTCAGGTGGCCTTTCAGTCACGTTTTAGTGATCTTTCAAGTCTCATTTCAGTGACATTCAGCACATTTCAGTGACCTTTCAGTCAAGTTTCAGTAGCCATTCACGTAACAGTCCTGTCATATTTTCAATACCCAACAAGTCATACAACTTTAAAAATGTTTTGATTTCTTGTGACAATTTTCGGATATTTCAGAGTCTATTTTTCGCAATTCGCGAATTGTACTATAGTAATTCATTGACACATCATGTCTAAGTATCTAATCACTGTTTGTCTCCTCTGTCTTCCGGTAGATGTGAATTGGTTTTATCTATGAACCATTGAACTCATATATCTCAGCATTCATTCTCGCTTGTTCAATGATAATTTCAATGAACGATTCGCTTATCGGTGCTTGGTAACAAATGAATCTTCATAACCTGCAATGACAAATCAAAACAATAATTCACAATACTATATTTTATTATATTTATTTAAAAAAAAATAATCAAGGTATACAATCTTCCATTCATCACATTTTTAATCACTCTCTTCTGATAGACGGCATCACCTGCACTCAATTTCCTTTGGAGACATCCACTATTTGCAGGGTCATTTGAAGTATACGATATATATTGAACTCTATTGAAAAAAGACACATGATTATATCAACAGCAAATAGTGATATTTTTTTAACAAAATCAGGAAAATGAAATGTGAAATGCATAAGAAAATAAGCGGATTTGACCAAGACCTTCTAAAGAATAGTGAAAAAACTGATTGTTCTGTAAAATGTTTTCACTTTATATACCCATCGTACCATGTTCCCTAGAGAGATCGACAATTTCGGAAGATAGGTATTTACAATATTTTAATCATCAAACAGAAATAATATTCATGCTATTGGATTGGAAAGTAGAGAAGCATACGACATACCGTAAACATGATCTATGTTCTTCCATCAGGCGTACATCAAAAGATGATATTAAAAGAGCTAGTCCAAGCAAAATTGTCAGGGAAACGTCCTTAACCACTTATATTTACAAACATTAAATTCATAAAATTATTTTGAAATAAACAACGAATGATGAACAGTCCTGGATTTTATTAGCCCCCCCCCCCCACCCCCTGCTATAAACACGCTTAATTGGTTTCACTGTAAAATCTATCAACTGTGTACGTGTATCGTCAATTGACAAGTATTAATCGCTAGGTGACGACTTCTAGAAAATATATTCCCATGCTGCCTTAATGCATATTTTACGGAACCCAATCCAACATTTTTCAGTCTAGTATACTACCATGTACATTTAAGTTTGCGTAATCATGGTATATTAATTGCATAAAAATGCACCAGTAAGAGAATAGATGTAGAATTCTTTGAATAATTTGTCATTCAGTAAATTTTCTTTTTCTTTGTCTTCGTGTTTGATCTTATAAATATAATTTTACATCGCGAGATATAACAAATGAAACGAACGATACATGTGTATTATACACACCCGCTGATCATTTCGGACGCACCCGCCCTGGACCGAATTAACAAATAACATCAAAAGGAAGCCGAACAATGGGGTAGCCGTCTACGGAATAAACAAATAACATCAAAAGAAATCCAAGCCTGAATAGAAAAAGAAAGAAACAAGCAAGCAGTATGTATGTAAATACATTTACCCACCCACCCCTTCTTGCTATGACAAAAAAATTCCACTGTTAACGACATTTATATCATTTAAGGGGGGGGGGTAAACCATGCTTCTCGTCTAACAAAAAACTAATAAAGGGTATTCTGCAATGGTCAATAAGGGAATCTAAATGTATATCGAATTAAAATCATGTTTTTAATTTTATGCCTGACAATAAATCAAAATGGTTCATTTTTTTTAAAATATTAAGACTAACATAAGCAGTTATTGGAGGGGGCCCATCGACCCTCTCTCTCTCTCTCTCTCTCTCTCTCCGTCTCTCTCTCTTCTCTCGTCTTCTCTCTCTACTCTCCTCTCTCACAGCATACTAACTGAAATATGTAACTAACTCAATTGTAATTGAACAGCCTTATTCAAAAGCACGAATGGGGAGACCCCAATAGCTCTCTCTCTCTCTCTCTCATTCTCCGTTCTCTTCCTCCTCTCTCTCTTCTCTCTCTCTCTCTCTTCTCTCTCTCTCTTCTCTCTCTCGTGGATGTGTTGACTCTGTCTCGCTCTGTCTAACTTACTATACAAACCTTAACTAATATTGAAAGCTTTGTTCACAGGACGTGGGAGAGGGTTGCACCGCCAGTACTTTGTTTAACTTTTAATTGTCATATTAAAATTCAATTAAACAATAATGAACATTTTTAACAAGTCATTTGAACAATTGATTTAGTCGGAAGTTTGTTTCATGATTCTGGGCCAGGGGGCAAGCGCCGAATCTGACGAATTCTTACACAACAAGATGGTGTATTTTTTTTTTATAGCTATACAAATATTTTTCCCCGTGTTGCAGCAGGTTGTGGCAGGCAAAAGAACCTCACTGCTAAAAAGCCATGAGTGCTAAGTTCACCGGCAAGGCGACGTCTCATTCTCAACGGAATGAAACCAAACATGTATCAATCAATCAACCTTTTCTGGAGAAAGTTTGATTTTAAACTGATGTTTGTCCCTCTGTGGGTACTCTGCTAACAAAGTCACCTATATTCTTAAGAGAAATAAAATTATCAAATACCTCATAGTAATTCGTTGTCTGTTTTAATAAGTCTTTTACACTGAGTTTTTATACTCCGTTTTGCCTGATCAAGATATAACGGCTCACGGTGGGGTGTGACCGGTCGTCAGGGGATATTTTCTCTCCTCTAGAAACCTGATCCCACTTCAGGAAATATCCAGGGGTTCCTGTTTGACCCACTTTATTTTTTTTTAAGTTTCTTATGTGGAGTTGTGAGATTGGTCCCGCTCCTAATCTTCACCTTTTTATAACTTTAAAACACCATTAACTAATTCTGTACACTTTGAAAACACAAATATTGAGCATCTTACCACACAGCTTCCAAGTCCTGTCGCGTTGCTGTGCCCAGTCGGTTTGTAAATAAGGTTTAATATTAAGAATTTCTCGGAATGTAGAATTAATACACAATCAATATGTACAGTAAGGTCAGTACTAACAAAATAAATCTATTTTGTTACATTGGTTTTTGTTTTAGACCAATCTGTGTGTATCAAATAGATTTCAACGATCAAACATTCAGGCATCACATTGGATATCGATTCTAAAGACTATGTTTTCATTTACATGTAGAAGATATTGTCAACATTGTACTGGAGTTGGCTGAGAAATACGGCGTTACATAGAGAAATTCGGTATAGTAATTACTTTATTATTTGATTCACTTAGAAGGGCAATTGGTATAGAGATATTGCAGTGTTTCCAGAAACATTCCTAACTTCTGATGCCCTTTCAATGTAGCATGCAATGATACCGTCACCTTCACTCTCATCAATGTTTCTCTTTCACTTATATTTCTTTTCTACTTATGATGTGTTTATTCTTTCATCAATGTTTCTACTTATCTCATCGATGTTTCTCTTACTTCTTTTTAATTGATGTTTGTACTTATCGATGTTTCTATTTCCTGTATGCATAGGTTTAAAAAAGTGCATGTTTTATCATCACATTTTGCTTTCCTCCATGATCTCGTCCAGTACTACCATTTTGGTCCGTGGTGATCCAAAAATTAGTATTATCTAGAATACAGATATTCCTAATTAGGCAGTACACTGAAGTATATATATATGTCACCTTCTGTAAAAGTGAATGCTACTATTGTACTAATCATAGTTTTGTGACTTTGTTTCAGACTCATTGGAGGAGATACTTTATACTTGAAAGGGGAAAACAACATTCAAAACGAGGTATGACATTACCCACATTGCTGTCTGCTTAATCGTTTTGCAACCTGGAGATCAGGCATCGAGTTCAACCCAAGATGTTTAATATAAGGTAGTGAATGTACCTTTGCTAACCGGTCACATGATAAAGGGTAAAGTTAATCCCACAATTCCACTCTTAATGCTTTATATAAAAATGGCGAAGGAATTTAAACAATAAAATGCTTTCTTTCTTTGTTGGTTTTTCGGGTGATGAAGGAACTAGCATTGCAGAAAAATTCATAACGCGGGTTATGGGAATTTTTTTTCTGCAATCTAGTTTCCTTCATCCCAATAAACCAACCAAAGAAGCATTTTATTTTTTATATTTATATTTTCGTGCATCTTTCTAAACATCTAAACTAATTTAAATACTAAGATATCAACAATGTTGATCATTTCGTTACTTAAACGGAACAGCCAATTCAACCTTTGACCTTGGAATCGCTCCGTATATGGTAATGACCATGTGTACAGGTGACACTGCAAAACCGGATACCAACTAGTTTGCAACAAACATTCATTTATCGGATGATAAATGCCATGTCAATTTCAAAGGGATATAGGAGAAAAGATTCAGGAGAATGTAAATATAAAGTATTAAACGTAATATAGTCCAAAAAACACATACAAAATCGATGTGAGAGCAACACGGACCTTCGACAAAAGCGAAGGCAAGATCAGTGCCATGGAGGAGTAAGCATCCTCTGCTGACCGTCACACCCGCCGTGAGCCCGTAGTCGAAACAAAGTAAACGGGTTACCTGTCGTCTAATCTAGTACAAAAATGACAGTCTAGCAAAGGTAAGAAACAAATCAGTCAACATATGACTTAGCGATACATTTTGTTATCTGC
>CAJDSM010063273.1:1167-16158 GCA_903981925.1 Ostrea lurida | reverse complement strand
AAATGCGGCGCATGCGCTTCATGTGGTATCCAGACGTGGAGCTTTGCAGTTCATTTTCAAAAATAAAATAGAGTTTTCATATTTACGTTCTACGTTCATTTCATTCTGTCGGAACTTCCATTCCTAAAATAGACGTACTATATTTAGCGGGGTCCATACGTAAATTGAGCACATCCATGGCTATCATAACAGTTGTTAAGGGTAACGAAGGCGAAAACAGCGAAAATGTAAACATTTTAAAATGTCTATTCAAAAGTGAGGAAAACTGTGTGCAATATGTAGGGCAATTTACTGTATATTTAGAATGTCTCGTCAAACTTCTGCCAGTCGCTTAGAACTACTGAAGTAATTAATCTAAACTATTCACGATTTTTATTTTCATTGACTGACAACCATACAATTTTGTGTCAAGAAGACAGAAACACCACGTATTGACCTATATTAAATGATTGATGATAGATTTATTGATCGCTGTATTACGTCGAATGTGCGATATGACTGTCTGTGGTGACCTAGATTCTTTTCCTGAAAACAACAGAGACCATACTACCCATAGTCCTCTGCGTCTTCACACACAGGGGCACTGCCAGATACCGCATAACACATACCAATGTAGGATAATGTACATCCGCGATTACAACGCGGCCTAATTACATACCGCAATAAGTGCGCACTTATTATCAGATATTTCATTCAGAAAAAAGCATACATTTTTTATGATAAATACAATGTACGTACTTGAAATATATGGGTTAAAAGGGGGATTCGGGGAATTAAAATGTATCTTTTATATTTTCACTTCAAGAAAAAAATTCAATGGGTTCAATTATAACACCTGTGAAACAGAGATTGAGAATCATTATGAATTAAAGTCAAAACAAGTGGCTACACTTCGTGTCTTCGTAGAAGCATTTTTCAAATGACGCAATTTCTTTCAGTAGTAGTTCACGGGAATTCACTTTCCCATAAAAGCTGCATTGTAAAACTAACTCTGGTGAAAGTGTGACACAGAGACGTTACGCTTGTGAAGGGCTTCCACAAAACTTCAGAAGCGACAAATCACAAACACCAAAAGTACTGAATAGCGTTGAGCGTNACGCTTGTGAAGGGCTTCCACAAAACTTCAGGAACGACAAATCACAAACACCAAAAGTACTAAATAGCGTTGAGCGTGTAAATTCTAGAGTAAATTCTAGAGAATTCAATTAAGGCTTAATTAATATATAAATGTATTTTCACAAGACTGATCAAAAGGAGAAATAAATTGTTTTATTTTAGTCTGCTTTCTGTGATACGTATCAGACAGCTAAATGTTCATCAGCAATGGTTGTACGTAACTTCTTAAAACTGGTTCCCTACCTGATGACATCAGGCTACACTGGTCCCTTGTCCGATATTTCGTTGGAAGGTAGCAGACGCCAAGGGAAAACTTGTTTTGAAAGTCAGCGCATAGGTGATGGTTATTTGGAAATATGAAAACGAAAGTGAAAATCTAATTGAAATTAGAACCTCTCTAACCGTTACACTGGAGAAGGATATTTGGCAGCATTGCAAAATGAAAATAAGCTTTATTTTGAAAGTCGGACTTATATATCAACAATTAACATTAGCTATAAACTAGCTATTTAACCGACTTGCACAGATTTTGGGGTGAGGGGGTCATTATGTGGGAGAAAACCGGAGTGCCCGGAGGAGACCCACGTGTCCGAGTGGGCGATCACCATACCCTCTCACATACTACCACTGTCGATCACGAGGATCGAACTCGGGTCGCAGCGGTGAGAAGCAAGTGCTTTAACCACTATGCTACCCGGACACCCTGCATTTGAGGTCATGTCATTTGACCCCAGTTCATGAATATTTTTTTAGATATTCGGTCAATAACAATAGTTTCACAAAGAATCAAAGACTAATCAGAAATCGTTTTACTGAAGCGCATTCGGGATTGTAAGTTGACCTTACAAAAATGGCGACGATGCACGTTTGTATCGTCCGAATTTCGACGATTCTTTTTCTAACCCGTGAAAACGTTGTTAAGTTTAAGAGGAATAAAAATATCAAATACCTCTTATAGTGACGCGTTGTCTTATGCTTTTTCAAATCAAAATTAGAGAGTTGCGTCGTGACATGGTCTAGATTACAAATGTTTGACTTTTCCTCGATACGCGTGAGATCATCAACAGACGCCTGACTTGTGCGGCAAAGGTATTCTTGTGCGGCAAAGGTATTTGCGAATACCTGACTATATTCAGCTTTTAAATGATTTTCCCTCTGTTTTCTTATACATGAAAAATATTCTAAACCAACTGTGTAGTAAAGAGAATGATCTGTGGTGTTTTACCATTGTTCTTGGCGGCCGTCATCTCTTCCGCACTTCTCGGCAATCATTGCCGTAGGGACAATATATACTAAGAATGTTCCGATATAGCAAAAACGCTTTCATGCTTGTGAAAGCCCTCATTTGATTGGTCATTTGCAAAAGCTCAAATAACATGACCTTGAACGCAGTGCTGCCAGACGTCCTTCTCCAGTATATCGATTAGAGAAGATCCGACTTTAATTAGATTGGTAAAAATTCAACTGATGACAAATATACTTAATTTAAGGAGGCTCATTACATTAAATTTTATACTACAATGATTTCATTTAAAGCACCTTTCTAAGAGCATGTTTACATTCGAAAAAGTTAATACAAGCTCTCAATATTTATATGAATTTTTTTTTATTTTTCCCGGAATGATGAAAAGTTGTTTTCTTGGCAAATAAAGGTTCTAGTATCCTAACTTCGCTGTGATTTGGTGCATGAATGAATATATAATAACATGCCAAGGACCCGAAAGAAGTTATGATTTTTCTCGAGAAAAAATATTTACGATATTGAAAATGCTATTTGTTGAATTTTTTTAAATCTATGGATAAAATCTTCAAAAACAGATTAATTAAATTACAGACACGTTAGCCAAGTATATTTTAAAAGAAGACATTGAAATGAAATGTCTTATTTTCAGATATATCGCTATATTTCAGATTTTTCTCAGCGAGGAAAAAAGTACCGGATCCCGATCGAATTGATAGAAATGACTGAAATAGTTCATATTACTGGTAATTACATGGACATTTCATGCAAGAATTTACTTTCCTTTATAAATTATTAATGTGTAAACCATTTTACATCAAGGGAGTGTAGTTTTCTTATTACAATGCTCTCTAGACTTTTTTGTGTAATTTCGATCGGGCTAGGTTCAAATTTGAAAAATCGCAATATTCTAAATTTTGGCTATTCCATTTCAATTTCTTTTTAAATATATTTCTCCGACATATCTTTTTCCTAAGTGACATGTTTTTTGAAGATTTCATCCATAGATTTAAAATAATCAACAAATAAATATTTCAATATTAATAAAATATTTTATTTAAAAAATCGGATTGTATATCTGTTGTTTAGACATGTTTTATTAAACATTCATATATGTTCATCAAATCACAGCAAAATTTGGACTCTAGATCTCTTTTTTGCAAAGAAAACAACTTTTCATTATTCCGGGAAAATCACAAAAATTCATATTAAATAATTGAGAGCTTGTATTACTTTTTCCGAAGGCGAAATTGTGCTTCTGAAAGTGCGTTTACGAAATCTTAACTAAATTTTGGTGTATTGAGCTACCTTAATGCTTTAAAAAATTGCATATCATTTGTTATGATCTTAACCATTCCTTTTGCATGATTAAAATTGATAATTGTGGAACAAAAAGTGAAAGTACACACGGACGCCGACTCCTCTTGTCATAATCTTTTCATTAGTATTAATGAGAGCGCTCCTTTATTAACTCATTCTTAAAGGTCTGCTGTTTCCAGTGGGATTCTTATCGAATTGTTTACAATCGATTTCCCGGTCGAATAAGCCATAAACCAAGGGGGAAAAAATTAAAATCACGTCACTTTTCCTGGAAAAAGTACCCGTTCTAACATTACTGCAGGGGACAATTGTACGGCAGTCAAACGAGAAACTTTCTATTTATGGACGTGCTACTTACAGTAATTATTGATATCCTATGTAATAATACCTGAGACGACGTAGTAGGGTGGCTAAATGAGAGCATTTCATCCTTCTTAGTTTGTATAAACAGTAAAAACTCTTAAGGTAACTATGGAACACCTACTTTTGGCGCCACTCCCTCGTCTGTATCTCCCCTAACGCGCTTCATAACGAATGCTGGCGTAAAGTACACCAGCAGGTCATGCCGTCATGTATTTTTATAAACGAAATTTGTTTCATAATTAAATTCTCATGTTCTTGTCACAGAATCTGGTAATCTGACAAATTCAGAATTGTATATATGTTTATTTATGGAAAACCTATTAGGCGTTTGCGTTCAAAAATAATTTTCTTTATGAAAATGAACTTGAGTTGTGAAAAGGCAAAGATAGCGAACAGTGATCAATCTCGTAAGTCCCAAAGAGAATACAAAATAAGAGTTTGGCAAACACGGACCCCTGGACACACCAGAGGTTGGATCAGGTGCCTAGATGAAGAATAAGCATCCTCTGTCGACCGGTCACACCCGCCGTGAGCCAATTGTTTTGATCAGGTAAACGGAACAATCTGTAGTCAAAATCAGTGTATGAAAAATGGCTGAACAATTGCAATAGAAAAAGTAAGACATCATTTGACCCAATGGCAGGTAGTACGGGCAAAGTAGATCGTTATAATGACCACAGAATTTGCGAAATGCTGTTTCATATACTAATGATGTTGTGTTTCACTAGCAACGTCGCGTGGAATATCGCGCTTCCTGGTGTACTACGCAATGTTTAATAAAACAGAAGAGTTTTCGTCTTGATTAAATCGGACATTTTGAACTTGTCTATTCATTTTGTCGTGTGCGCCAGAACAATAATGTTTGGTTCCCGCAGTTTTTATTAAGTTACACGAATCAAAGAAATACCAGGGAGAAAATGCTAATTTGTTTGATTATCTGACTGCGTATCAATCGCGTCTACATGATATCCTTTTATAATTCCATAAAAATGTCTCATGAATCCTGAAAATTAGATTGATTCACAAAACATTTTTGTCAATATTTGAATGAGTGCTTTAATCTGAGGTATAATGAATAGAGAAAAAAGGACAATGGTGTTTTAATCTGTGATTATATATCATTTACATATACTAGTATTTGATACTGTTTTAATTTGTAAGCCTCATGTTTGGTAATCGTCCATGAAGCATTTGAATTTTTGAATTACCATCACTGCTCATCATCCATGCAAGGGATAACACCATGCATTGTGTATTTCTTTGATCGTTGATTGACAATTTGTTCTTGTATGTCTAACCCAAGATTTAAAAAAAACTGGATGCTCCATGCAAAGCGATAGAAAATTCAGTATACATGGGAGCAATCATTTCCCTACTGACAATTTCCTGTGTAGCCGAAACTGAAACCGTGCATCTAGAAACTTCTCTCAGAACGTTAGTCGATTTATAGCGTTACAACAACAAGACCGGGGTCGTCTGCTCAAACATGGGTAACACTGAGGCAATCAGAAGAACAGCTTTACATTACGTTTGACCGATGGCTGAGAGAATTGTCTTTTATGCACATGATTTACAAGATAATTGACTTCTCCCCTCCTCGTGTAACCCAAACCCCAAGTGGATGTCTTTTCTTCTCTGCCCGAAGCCGAATCGGATTTTGTTGACCTTGTGCTGCATTACATCCGAGTGAAGAGCTCAACTAAATTCCAGTTCAATATGAATTCAATTAAGTGTTACAGTGCATTATCGATATTAAGAAACTGTCACGAGATGATAGATTAACGATAGCCATTGCCAATAAATTTGATAAACATCAAATCCTGATGTTCCTCCCAGTAAGTGCTACAGACTTACAAAGATAATCGATTCAAACAACTTCGAAAAAGGGAAAACAATTAAAAACAAACCAAAACGACTTATCCCTCCCCCAAGCTTCAAAAAGCTACACGTTAGAAATTCAGTAACTTTTTTTTTGGCATTTTCTACCACTTTGGCTGTCAGCTATTGTATGATCGATTTATCTTTCATTGTCTCTTGCGATACTTTTGAGCGTAAACATTAGCCAACTATCCCGCCAGCACATTTATGTTGTAATCGTACATACAACGCAAGTCTATTCATTTTGATGTAAAAGCTAATCGTTTTCTTTTTCGATTATCGTTCCTTTACCATCATCTTGTTAAGTAATATTTATGTATTTTAAGATAGATAACCAGATCTACCATAACAGTTGTTTTACTCTTCAACAGATATATCAAAGTGTCCTCCTGTCCGTCAATTCCAACGCGTTCCACCGTGGACAAGCTATGCTGCATCTTATCGACAATCTATGGCTTGACAAACATACCCATTTGTTCGTGGACGCCAGCTTCCTCTATGATGGCTTCCTTGAAGGATTTCATAACGAACAATTGTTTAATTTCACCTATACAACAGTCTTACATGAAAATGACGAGGATTTGGATGAAATAGCACTGTTTCTTCTTCTCCAGGATTTACGCGAAAGTGGGGTAAAACAATTTGTCGTTCACGCGCGTCCAGAGCTGGTTAATCGTCTGATGCGTGCAAACAGTCGAAAGGACATTGGGCGAAGATATCAATGGCTTTTATCGGAGGATTCTGTGTCAAATATTACCGAAGAAAACTTTATACCAGAAGGCAGCTTAGTTTTGAGGTCCATTCAAGATGACCAGACGGTCGTCGAACACCTACTTAGGCGTGTCTTTATGGAAGTGGAGAACATCAAATACAATCGATTTTCAGGGGATGATTATGACTGTATCAGGTAGTTGTTATACTTAAGTGTAGATAACTTCAATAAGAAGTAGAGTTCTCAATCGAAACTCGTTGTTAATGTAGTGTTTCTATAAGCAATCCGGAATTAATAAGGTTGGCCGTACTGGTTTGATATGTAATGATATAGAGACTGAACCGGAAATTGTTAATAAATGCACATGTATTGGAAACTGTGTGTTCTTTGAAACAGTGCGGGTTATCCGGTGAGAAACCCGAGGTATCACAATAACATCTTTCTATTTTCAGAGACGTTCTGGTCAGAAAGTCCAGCAGAAATATCCCACTGTCCTGCGGAATTGGTCAGTTCGAAATAAACAACCACTTCTGGAGAGTGATAAATGAATCTTTGATGGAACTGGAATGGATGTCAGCTGGTAAGATATTCTACAATCGCAGCAAGTACACCATCCAATGGCATGGGAGCACCATATTAGGACCGATCTTTCGCAGCAAGAACTTCCACCGAGTCGTCACAACTCCTGCTCCACCTTTTGTTATGGTCAAAGGTCCCATGGACCCTGGAGAATCTTGTTACGGAAATAAAATGTGTTATAAAGTTTTGAGAGGGAATCCCATCTACTTGGGACCAAATACCGTTGTGGAGGATCTGAAGAATGTCGAAGTAGAACGTTACTGCTGTAGCGGTTTCGTCATGGACATTCTAGAATATTTATCAACTGATCTGGCATTTGATTACTTGGTGTATTTCAGAGATAATGCCGATCATAATGACACTGGACGGTACGAAGCCATGATTCATGACGTCGGAAATGGATCTGCGGATATCATTGCAGGTGCTTTAACTATCACCTCTAGTAGAAGCAAAACTTTGCGTTTCACAGAACCTTACTATTTTACTGGTTTTGCAATGGCTGTGCCGCTGGAGGCGACAAAACCTTCGATAGATGCTTTCACCGCTCCATTTGACGGACATGTTTGGTTGGCAATCTTTCTAAGTGCGACAACAGCCGCGTTCGCCACCTCACTATTTGAATGGAATAGTCCCTTCGGACTGAATCCTTGGGGAAGGAAACGGCTGAAGAACTACACCCTGGGGTCGGCTCTGGTTATGGTATACTCTGTTTTGTTTGGTCACACCGTCAGTACCAAGTCCCCGAAGTCTTGGCCTGCGAAACTCCTCCAGAATTTCTGGGCAGGGCTTGCAATTTTCATCGTCGCAAGCTACACTGCAAATTTGGCAGCGTATTTGGCGGGAATCAACAGGGTGGATGAGATAATCAGCATATTTCATAAAAATGTAAGTGCCTTCTCCACAGTAACATTTATTGTGGGGTTCTCTTTATTATTAGTATGTTCTAATCAACAGATGAACGCTAAGCATGTGTATGTGAAGAAATCAAGTCCAGCTGCTAACTACCTCAGAGTCATCAATGAGCGGCTTCACAAGGACATCACCATCACAGAAATTCCAAGAGACGAATCGTCCCTAAACGTCGTCAATCGTCTGAGGTAACAACTTTTTCTTTACATGTCCTGTCTTTTAGAATTGGAACTCTTTATTTTCAGTCGCCAAGAAAAAAGCAAGATTTACAAAAAGTGCAAACATCATACTGGTAACAGGGAAATATTCGCCACGTTTTATCTTCGTCCATTTCACGCTCGCCAGTTCGAATTTCAGACTGGACGAGTAGACACGAGACATCGTATCCCACGTAAATTTAAGAAAGTAACCAATGAAGCGTGTCGCCTGTCTGTATCACGAAGCATTTCGTCTGTTTGCATCACTGCTGTTCTGAGGGTTCTAAGACGTTTAACATGGCTAGCTGTTATTTATTCGACAAACGCCCAGTATAAGAAGTACAAAGCACGGATCACTTGCATATGACCTTAAAAATCGGAGGTACCTCGTCACGGTAGACGTTGGCACGGTAAAGAATATTCACTTCTACGTCACAGAGCGACATGTTAGGGACTTTACTAAATCTGACAGAGCGCCATGCGTAGGTCAAAGTTTATGGGATTTTACTTAATCTGACAGAGCGCATGCGTAGGTCAAAGTTTGTGGCACTTTACCTAAAGCTGGTAACGTTTCTATTTGAGTGAAGACGTAAAAAGGTAAAAAAAAAAAAAAAAAAAAAAAAAAGGCCAAGGCTATTGCAGCAACTTTTGACCTATGAAACGATATCTCTGACTCAACGTTTATGACCATAAATGGGCAAGCTATTGGTTACATGTTGTATAACATCCTGCTCGAGAATTTTTCACTCATATGGAATCGTCATCATCGCCGGTGAAGAGCTGCAAAATTAGGCCTATGTTCGTCGCTTATGGCTTTTGAGCAAGAATGGATCTCTATGGTGTCAACCCTGCTGTGACGCGGAGTTTCATCCGAAGGACCGTCCCCCCCCCCCCATTTGGTCACCGCTTACGTCACGCATGAGGTACCTAGGATCTATTCTAACCCGGATCCCCACGACGGAACCATCAACAGAGGATAAATAAAATGAGCCTACTCAAACTGTTCAACTAAAACTTATTGTGAAGCATTATTGCGACAATCACTGCCCTTCTAAGCTGAATTTACGGAATGCTTATCGCCAGTTTCCACATTATGAACATTGAGAATTTTTATCTGTTTTCGCTGTGAAGGTTAGTTATAGAAACAAGTTCTGTGTAGTTGCTTGTCCTATGATGTATCGTTCCAGTGGTGTTCGTCTACACTACTGGCACTATTTAAGTGAATATATAATTATACAATGTTTTGTGTTTGCTGTTTTACGTCCCTAAAATTTGAAGATTTTTCACCGTGTGGAGACGTCATCAGGTGTAGGTAAAGTACCACAAATTCAGCCATTTGCTTAGCACTCATGGCCGTAGCAGAGGTTTCTTCAATGCGTCAACGCCTTTCGCGACACCTGAGTGGGAATCCTTTTCTTGCCTTGGTCGCGTTCACCTTGGTCACATTTAAAGGCAGCATTGCGTAAATTCTATGGTCGTTGTAACAATTTAGTTTATCAGTATGACCTACCATTGAGTCAAATGCTGTCTGACATGTTTTTTAGCCATTGTTAAGCCGTTTTTCACACACTGATCTGATTTCGGATTGCTCCGTTTACCTTATCAAGACAATGGGCTCATGGCGGGTGTGACCGGTCAACAGGGGATGCTTACTCCTCCTAGGCACCTGATGTCCAGGGGTCCGTGCTTGCCCAACTCTTGTTTTTTTGTATTCTATTCGGGACTTACATATCGATCGCTGTTCGTTATCTTTGCCTTTACATCTAGGACGTAAATGTAGGTACCGTTGTGATTGCTCCATCACCATACGCTTGACATGTAAAAGTGAAAATTACGGGTCTTCTGGACATTACCGTAAAAGCTGAGTCCTATGCCACGGCTGGCATGGGCACGATTACGAACTCCCTGTTTCGACCATAAACGCTATGCGCAGGTCAAAGTTTGTTGAACTTCTTAGTATGGTGACGTCATATATACTAGTAAAAAAATTTAAATGGGGCGTGAAAATAGACAATCAAGACAAACGATGTACATTAGTCGTAGCTTCCTAACTTGTATTTATCAGCCTGCGGAATTAGAGCGTATGCCCCAAGCTGCTCTACGCTGGAAATCATTAATAGAACGCAAGCTTCCATTTATAATAAGAATTTTTATTTACTCTTTTTCTAATGAGGGTACCCGAAGAATAATCAATAAT
This sequence comes from Ostrea lurida, assembly GCA_903981925.1. Classification (NCBI taxonomy): domain Eukaryota; kingdom Metazoa; phylum Mollusca; class Bivalvia; order Ostreida; family Ostreidae; genus Ostrea; species Ostrea lurida. The sequence goes on along the minus strand of CAJDSM010063273.1, from coordinate 5,647 downwards.
GACAATTACAAATGTTTTGGATCAATTACGACAGGTTACACTGATACACNTACTCTTTTTCTAATGAGGGTACCCGAAGAAAAATCAATAATGACAATTACAAGTGTTTTGGATCAATTACGACAGGTTACACTGGTACATGTGTACTATGTTCACATACTGGGTTCACAAATTGGTACACGTGTATTATGTTCATAGACTGGTTCTTTTGTTCTATGTTCATACACTAGTTCAAGTGTACAGGAAATGATCAATCCTTACACGATCGGCAGACCTCAGAATTTTTTTTCTTTTCTTCTTAATTTGATCCTGATATTTTGTAATAGAATGTATTGCCTGATGTTTTATTGTAATCTTTTCAGGAATAAAACATATGAGGTGTTTATCAATGATCGACTTCTTTTGGAGTATGCGCTTGCGCAACACGACAACTGTTCAATCAAATTTAGCGGCCATGACTTTGGGGAGAATCTCTATGCATTTGGATTAAGCAGGGAGGCGGCACATTTAACGGTAAACAAGTCTTCAGTTCTTGCTTCATCGAAGAATATGTAAAAATAGTTCTCAAATTGAGAAATTCTTGCGAAAAATGTATCCAAACTCCGGATAATGAATCTATAGAGAGCTTTCAGAAGGAAAAGTACAACGTTTGTTGTCATGGTCAGCAGCCAATATTTCGGCCAATCACGTCACACTCCGGCATTTGTATCACTGATCTAACAGCCCTCGGTGTAGACATCCGGGGATTTTGTTCTCTTATTCCATCTGTAAATTACTCAAAGGTTGCTGCTACATCACAGAATCAGTATAAACTAAGTCATTCTTTTCATCATAGTCTTCGTCTCCGTTACACTTATAGAATGTATAGCGGTAGGGCCAGGGTATCACAAGAGAAAGCTAAATTCTAAATTTCTCTTTAGATTTTATGAAAATAAACGTATAAAGTTTTTTTCTGTTAAATTTTCACATTGCCTTTGAGAAGGGGACTCAGCATACTTAGCATGTTTAGGTCGGAAGTGGAGCTAAAATAAACGTTTGTGGTTTGATAAAATAGATTTTAAAGTTTATCAGTTTTGAATGATACTTGGCATTACTAAACTTATCGCCGATAACCTACGATATATCAATGGATGTAACTGAATACACGCTTTTAACCAACAATATAAAATGATAGTAACTGAACACACCCTGAACACACGTACTGTATTTATATATCGAGACAGACTACGTGTTGCAGGGGTTTCAACAGTTACGTTTCTATAGTCGTTATAACAATCTAGTTTGTCCGTATACCATGCTATTGGATAAAACGCTGTCTGAGGTGTTTCATATCAATTGTTGAGCCTTTCTTTATACACTGATTTTGACCGCGGATAACTCCGTTTACCTGATCAAGACAATGGGCTCACGGCGGCTGTGGCCGGTCAACAGGGAATGCTTACTCCTCCTACGCACCTGTTCCCACCTCTGGTGTGTCCAGGGGTCCGTGTTTGCCCAGCCCTTGTTTTGTATTCTAATTTGGACTTAAGAAGGAAAGAGCCATCGTCATAATGGCTAACTTCCGTTCGAAACATGGATGAAAATATCACTATCAGGGTTATATGTCAATTCATTTCAAATTTAAATGCCTAGTTGAGTAGCTCAGTAAGTTAAGTCGTTGCCTTCTGAACTGCAGGTCTCGGGTTCGATTCCAGCAGGGGTTTTAATTTTTTTCAACTGCTTTCTACTAAAATTTCATTTTTTGAATGTGAATGTGATTTTTTTTAAATTTTCAAAATATTGTTTAACATATGCTCTACTTTTCATCCACGTCAAATTTCTCTGGTGTATCATTCCACCTTAAAGGGACATGGACACGTTTTGAGCTAAATTTTATATTTGTATTTTTAATGTTCCAAACGCTTAATTATCTTATTGAATTGGTCAGCAAAAATTTGAATGCCATTTGTTGAGTTACAAGTGAGATACAGCACTTCCAATTTGCCGCTATGTAAACAAAGCTTGTGTCATGTTTTTTGTTTACCTATATTCAATATGCGTGTATACGTTCCGTTTAAAGCAGATTTTCTTTCAAATTACAAGTTCATTCCGAACACAATTAAACAGTATCCAGTGTTACTCACATCACATTTTGTTTTAAACATGGTATTTTCTGAGAATAAACCTTTACGCAAATATAAACAAAGCACGAACCTTGTTTACATAGCAAAGAATTGTAAGCACTCTATCTCTCTTGTAACTTAATAGCTGACATTAAGATGTTTCCTGACCATTAGAAATAAGTTGGTTAAGCATTCTAAACATTAAAAATGCAATATAAAATTTAGCTCAAAACGTGTCCATGTCCCTTTAACGAGATTGATCACTGTTCGCTATCTTTGCCTTTTCATATGCAAAAATCTTGATTGATATTCTAATTCGCTGGTTCAAATGAACGTGAATTATGTAGAATGAGCCTGCATGCGCTAGTGCAACAGACTTGATAACGTTACGTACAATTTACTGTTTAAAATTTCAAAAGGACAATGCAGCATAAATTGCTTTTTAAAGTATTCAACTACTATACAAATTTTGAGTAAATTATTCCCTCCATCTTCCTTAATCCATACTAAATTAAACTAGTAGTTCCTTTTCCTCGATTTCAACCTCCTCATTCTTTGGCGGATTGATTTTTTTCAAGGAACTTTTTTTTTAACAGAGTAGTTACTATGGTCCATGCACCCTGTCATGCTTAAATTAGGTAAAGGCGATGCATATCTTATCTTTTTATGTATATTATATGTCTTCTCTTTGAAGATGAGATTTGTTGGGCGCACTCTAAACATTGATCATTATCCTTGTTCATGTTTAATTTTGTATAGGTATTGGAGGAGGAGATGTCCTCGTTAATTCTAAGTTACCTAGAGGGAGGGCGGGTCACTGAAGCTATGCAAAGATATATAAAAATCCGGAACTGTAGAGCTCAAACGGAACGGTTTACCCGGAAGTACGGACTGGATCACACCGGAGGATTGTTCATTATACTCCTGTCGGCCATGTTTGTGGGGGCGCTGCTACTTGTGATAGAGTTGTGTGTGTTTAGGTACCTGGTGCCCTACCTACGCAAAAAGCCAAGGCACAGCCTGTGGAAGAACAGGAACATTGAATATATTAATCAGGGTAATAATAAAGGACAGTCTGTGGAAGAACAGGAACATTGAATATATTAATCAGGTAATAATAAAGGACAGTCTGTGGAAGAACAGGAACATTGAATTATTAATCAGGTAATAATAAAGGACAGCCTGTGGAAAGAACAGGAACATTGAATATATTTCAGGTAATAATAAAGGACAGTCCTGTGAAGAAAGGAACATTGAATATATTAATCAGGTAATGATAGAATGTTTGATTAGATACAAATAGGTTGGAATAGTAACTGTAGGACATAGCCTGGTTACAAAACAAACCTGATTAAAGAATCAAAAGATACTGACCAGGCCAAACAATGTAAGCAAACCAATGTAAGCAAACTGACCAAACAATAAAATGACCATACCATGAAAACAAACTGACCAAAGACTCTAAATACATTGACCAAAGACACACTGACCGAGTAAATCAAAATACGCTGACCTAGGAATTAAAACACTCACCAAAAATAAAAACACCGACCAAGTAATTTTCAAAACGTCTGAAAGTCCAAATTCACCGACATCAAAATCAGAACAAAGAATGGGGGAAAGTGCAATAACTCTTGAAACCAATCAAAATACTGCGACTCGTTTTGAATGATAGGACATGCTTACTCTTCATAGACACCTAACCCCGCCTCTGGTGTGTCCTCGAGTCTGTGATTACCAGACTCCCTATCTTGTATTCTCTGTAGGATTGACTGGACAGATTGCTCACTCTTTGTCATCTGTGTTACGTATATTATACTATGCATGATACAGTCTTACAAAACGTATCGATTTTATCCTGGCCGGGCCTGTGAGTTCACGTTGTATCGCAGGGTCCGTGTTCGCCCAACTCTTGTTTTGTATTCTGTTTGGGATTTATGAGATTGATCACTGTTCGTTATCTTCGCCTTTTCATTGAAGCCACTGTACTAAGCTGATTGATGGGCAATGAGAGATCATTATTTATTGTCTCGGTGGAATAAATCTTTATTAACGACATCTATCAAAGTTCTGAATAGCATATTCAAAAAATATTTATGAATATAATTCTTATCTGATGTTATTAGTACGATTCATTTTTATTCATTATTGATCCGATATTGATTTACAATTTCCTACGATGTTTTTCGCAAAATGAACTCCTAGGAAGGGTAGTGTATAAAAGATAAAAGCTACTCGTTACGTGTTTCCGGTTATCAATTAATCAAATAAATCTACATAAAACAACCATTTTGTTATAAATTACACTCGCGCACGCGCGTGTGTACGTGTTTGTATTTTGATAATTGAGATATAATCGACATCGTCACGTGGCACAG
>CAJDSM010063229.1:0-18556 GCA_903981925.1 Ostrea lurida | reverse complement strand
AGGGGGCACAATTAGTGCCCATATGAATACACTCTGTACCAACAGATTGTTGGAAGACATGGTCTCCAAAGACTACATAAATATTATCTATAAGAAACCCAAGCATGCTCTTAATATCTTCTTCAGAGTACTTGTGTGGGCAATCAGAGTGGTTTCTGACAAAATAACAAAGAATCAACATACAACATAATTATAGTGTTTACAAACAATCAACATACAACATAATTACAATGTTTACAAACAATCAATCAACACACCACATAGATATATTTACAAACAAAGAATCAACATATAACATGTTTACAATGTTTATAAACAATCAATCAACACACAACATAAATATAGTGTTTGCAAACAGACATAGTTTATAATGTTTTACAAAACAAACAATCAACATACAACATCGTTGTAATGTTTATAGTCAATCATTGTAATGTTTACAAACAATCAACATACAACATCATTGTAATGTTTACAAACAAACAATCAACATACAACATCATTGCAATGTTTACAATAATACAATCATTGTAATGTTTACAAACAATCAACATACAACATCATTGTAATGTTTACAAACAAACAATCAACATACAGCATACAAAGAATCAACATACAAACGTTTATAAACAAAGAATCGACATACAGGTACATTGTAATTAATACTTACGATATTAGAGCGGTCAATTGCTTAAAACGTTTTATTTAAAAGTGATTTTCCTGATACTAGTATCAAATAAAAAAAATTTAAACTGTGTACTTTTGCATCCCCCTCTCCGCGGAAACCCCCTCCCTTAGAGTATATAAGAAGTTTAAAGTGGTTGGGCAAACAGCGTATTCTTTACAACATGAAAGGCTAATATTCAAATCCGTATGGACTTAAATCATCTCCAGGTCTCAGATGTCGATCCAAAATATCTCGATATTTCCGTGTAGCTCTATGTTCTGATAAGGAAAGGCGTAATTAATCACGTCAAGGAGTACTTATCTTAGTTTGTAAATTATTAAAATGATACCTTTCCGCATCTCAAGTTCCCTGTACGGTCTTTTTTTGACTCGACCTTACATAAATATTACATGACATCTAATAATGTAACGCAAGGCTCATCTGAATATTGAAATAGATGAACTTTTCCCTTTCAAAACAAAGTTCATGTCGCAGAAACTGTCTTTTCCGTCGTGTCTTGGTGCCTTGTACCAAAAAGTCCTGCATGTAATATATTTCACATAGAAATCCAAATGCAAGTGACTCATAACGCAGAAAGACTCATTTTTCTCATATTTCAATATAAGAAAAGGACTCTCTCTCTCTCTCTCTCTCTCTCTCTCTCTCTCTCTCTCTCTCTCTCTCTCTCATAATGTCCTTGGTATAAATTATTCATGGTAATATAATGTTAGTACGGAAAGGCCTCCCTGCTAATTCCATATCTCGAGTAATGAAGTCGGAGTGACAGCTGGTGGTTTTTATGTATTTGATGTCTGCCCCGATGGTGAGGCGTGTTTCTGAAAATGGAAACATGTTTTTCGCAAAAGGAAAAACGTCAGTCCAGAGAAGCGCTAAGAGGAAATAATAGGATTTAGGAATCTTTTGAAGGAATAAACGCTTTTTTCTCTCAATATACTTTTCTTGTAAATAATGATTTAAAAAAAAAGTTGTTTAATTACTCCAGTGTTCAACAGAATTAGATTGAAGTGCCAAAACATTAGCATATATATTTTTTTTCCTTCAATTTTATAAAATATGGGATCTAATAATGTTAAGAAGAGTGGTTTGAACGCCAGCCAATATGTGTAACGAACACAAAAAATATCCAGTTGCCAATCGCACCACGACTTACAATGCACATTGACCTACTGACACAGAAACCCAGTAGAGTGGCGTTACTAATGTACTAGGGCAGACTTTGCACGGTGCCGTGAAAGCGACAGCTCGTGAAGGTCAGGCGATACACGTTCGATTATGGACATAAGATGCGTTTTTATAGGATTTGTTGAGTCAGCTAGAATATTTTTTTTTCAATCCTGGTATTTCGAGGTTTTGATATGTATCCGTATTTTACCAAATTTCAATATGACCAAGGGCAATCGAAATGTTGTGGATTGGTGGGAGGGGATGCATTGTATTGCTGTTTAGAAGGAATAAAGTCACACATGCATTTCGAGATAATCTGTATTTGTTGCATCTAAACACAGTTGTTTAACATTTTATAAAAATATTAGTGGAGAGGGTCAAACTTACATTGTAAAACTAAGAAACAGATGGTTCTTTTATATAGGCTTCATTTAGAGAGCGAGGTTTTAGTGCACCTCCATCTCTAACATTAGAACAAAATCTTGTTTGGTCAATCATTTTCATGCATATCCGCTCTCCTTTATATCAAATGCAATTTATTTTCTTCCTTAGTCATCCCTACAATTAATTGTCCTTGATTAATAATGCAGGTGAGTATAATTCCAATAATGACGTCAGCAACATATTTTTATAGCTATAACTGAAAAAACAACACAGTACTAAACGCATATATTGACGCTTGTAGTGTCTGGTTGTATTATGGTGGAATGCTACACTACAGAAATGAAAAGTAGAGGATATGTTAAACAATATTTTGAAAATAAAAAATTCAAATTCACTCTTAATTCGTCAAAAAATGCAGTTTTAGTAGAAAGTGATTTGAAAAAAATATAATCTCTGCTAGATTCGAACCCGCGATCTTCAGTTCAGTAGGCAACGTGCTTTTTTTTTTTAAATCCCAAGTGCTAACTTACTGAGCTACTCAGCTAGGCATTTGAATTCGAAATGAATTCACATCTGATGTTATGTTTCTAAAGAAAGTCAGCCACTTTTAAAAATTAAATTTCTGGGTAAAACACAGGATGTCGCAAGCCTGTATATAGCCTATTTTGATAATTAGCATACAGCAGTGTACTTACATCATTTTTTTTTTCGGTCAATTCACCGAATAAATCTACTTAAATCGTCATTATTTTATTAATAATATAAGGTAGGAACGTTTGTCATGAATTAGCTAATTTTTGGGGGGTCGCGGTGTCACATGGCGATAGCGGTATACATGTAGATGTTATAAAACAAATGGTTCCTTTATCAAAAAAATCCACAAATCAAGCTGGCAGGCCGAGATTCAAAACCACGTGACCGATATAAATGTGTGTTTTCTTCTTAATACTTGCGGTTGTTGTGAGCATGATACATGCATCCCTATCCATATCATCACGCCCACGGATCGCTACAGTTTTTCCTATCGTCCAACTTATGTTCAGGGAATTTGTAAATATTCCACTATTTTCAAGTGATGCGGACAGATAATCACGTGATTATGACGTCAACCTATGCTGCAAATACGGAAGTTGGATCATTTCCTTGATGCAGCATGTCGCAAAGACAGGTGCTTGCTCGAAGAATGGCGCTTTGTATGCATATTTCTTAGAAAATATAACTGGAAACCAGGAAATTAGTGAATTGCCCTGCTGTTGGTTTTCTTTTTTTATTATTATTATTTTCTTAGTGTGTATTCAGGAACATTAAGGTGCACATCTAAAGAGTTCCCTCCTCTGCTGACGAATGTGTGATATATTTACTCCCACCCAGTAAATTTAACATTTACAATAGGACAGATTGACTAGACATTTTACAAGTTTTTAGAAGTGAGAAAGTTACATGCATGTGTTCATGTCAAATCGAAAAAGAAAATATCAGGAAAAAAGATGGAACAACGAACATGTGTACGTTATGTGTTGTGAATGAATAGTCTGCTCTCGCTTTTAAATAACCTATAGAAAAATACTGTTCTATAATATTTTTACTTTCAATTTTACGGTAGAAATTAAATACAAAGCTTGCAATATAGTTAAATGAAAAATAGATATAGTAAAATGTAAATATTGTGCAAAATAACATTAATCAGATGATGATTTTTCTCTCTAGTATCACAAATTTCAAGTTGATAAACAATTTCAAAATTTGTCGGATTTATAGGTAGAGCATTTAGTCAGGTATTGGCAAAAAGCTTATACTCCGTGATGTTTACAAGTGATAATGGATGGCTTCTTAAATTCTGAATTTCGTCTAGTGGGTCTTAAGTAACTGTTTACTTTGATTTATCCCCACCCCCTCATTTTGGTTGAATATTGTTTGCCATTTTGGGCACTTCAACCCCACCCCAGGCACACCACACCTTTTTGGGCGAAAAGGAATAGATCTAGACTTACCACAATCCACCCTCTCCCCACTGAAGATTTTCTGGTCGCACGTTTATAGAATCGTCCGACATTCAGACAGAACCGCCCACTTTATCTTTTTAAAATAGGTCATGTATACATCTGGTTTTAATTTAAATTTAGCCCCCCAAAACATGCACTTCAAACAGTCTTAACCAAAAATATATCACGCCAGATCTTTATGGGAATGTAAGCAGTATAAACATATTGTTAGGCACACAATAACATATACTGCACGGCAATCACATAGGCTTGGCTTACTTCTCAGGGTCACCGGGATATTTACACCAGTCAATATTTACATTTATTATATACTTTCAATTTCACCTCTTCTTTTTCCTTTAAAAGTTTGCAGGCCACACGATATTGACCCGGAAACTTTTTCGGCCCGCAAGCCGTCATAATTGCACAAATGTAACGCCACAGTAGACCAAAGTGGCGGATCCAAGATTTGTCGAAAGGGGGAGGCTTTCCGTTGAAAGATGGAGCTAATAGGCTAGAGGCCACGGTCTGGGATATAGCCCAAGTGGGGGTCCAGGGGGGCGAAGCTCCTGGATTTAAGGACTTTTGAAATTTACATGAATAATAAATTTGGAAAAAAGGGGGGCGGGGCCCCTTCCCCCTCGTAAATCCGCCTATGGACCACGTTTCTTGACGTTGCTGTCAAAATGCAAACAAATTACTACGTCTCTAAGTTTCAATATTTTCATCTTTTGCCCATTTAAGCCAATGAAGAAATTGTTAAAATTAAAATTATTGTTAATAAATAGGTTATAGACTTTGTATGGGAAAATATGACGACCTCGGTTTTTGTCGCGGACGGATCTCTCAAGCTCGGTCCATCAACGCGCCAAAATTTCCCCATATAAAGTCTATAACCTTTAAGTGTATTGCGTGTTAACAATAACATACTTCGTTATTACCCTCTTTATCTGTTGATCAGTTCGAATCCCAAGTTTGTTTAATTGATAAAAGGGCGTTCATCGAATAAACAGGCCAATAACCCAAAGGGAAATGATGTATCTTGTTTTGTACATCACAGTGTGTTGAGGATCGGGGGCATTTTTGCCGACAAGGACCTTAGAGACAGCGTATGGTGACTATTTGTGTAGCGGGTACATGCACATTTATTTACATATTTTTATTATATATTGACATGTACATATATTTACATAAATTTATTATATATTTACATGTACATATATTTGCATTCCATCTCATGAACGTACTGCAGATGTAAATATCGCGCTTATAATCTTGGTACACGCAGCACAGTACAGTGTAAATATTTTTGAAAACAATTTACATGTAAGGGAATGAACTACACCGCCTCACGCTGGACTGTTGTTTTTTTTTTAAGTCGCATTAAGTGGTGCCGTTCATAGCCCCATGTAATTTATAGAATGAAATTCATTAAGTAAACATGCGACTGTGGAGAATATACAATGCATTTTGACGGAAGGTTCATATCATTCATCAGAGAAAGACGGCTGCTTAAAAAAGACAACCCGCCCGATTCCATTTTATAACTGACACCTATACATTGTTAAAATATCAACAGCTGGTGTACAAGTTGTTTACTTAAGTTCTTCAACTTTTAAAAAACTCCCACATATGAAAGAAAATATTTGACCCAGCCTATAAGTGTTCTTGTCGCGTTCTGTTAATACAACGAGAGCACCTTGCGCAAGGACAGCAGAGGGAATGGGTTAATAGTGGTGCCTCTGAGAGTGTGACTGGGTCAGTCTTAAATGATAAGGCCAGGCTTACCTATTGGACCATGGAGTATGTACTTTTCCCCGAGGTAGATTATCTAGCCATTATTTCGTTGTTGTGACTGACCGTTCGCCGCTTTCATTATGTTTGGGTATGACTAAGTCGGTCGTGTTTATAGTTACCGAGGTCACATACGCGGGGGATTGTACCTAGTGGTAACCGACTTTACTTATTAATGTATGAATGAGTCTCAGGTCGATTGGAGTACTTTCAAGGTCCAAAGTCTCTGTTTTCATAACAAAGTGTCCACGTGATATTTAGAACATCTTGCATCATGCGCCAACATATACGTGTACGTCCAATTGTTTATGTCCGTCTCCTTTCAATCATACAAATTGTTGTGCATTGTTTACTTGCATCATTGTATAATATCATCTTGTTGCCCCTTGAGGGCCCTTAATTGGTCAATAAATTGAATTGAATTAAATTAAGCTCTAAATATCAAAAGGATGAAAAATATTTTGTATCGATCGCTTACAGTGGCCCAAATATTTACACTGGTACCAACTCTGTCGTAATTTGTAATCGTATTGTAGTTTGTACAACAAAAAATGTGTTACACTATTAATCTGTAAATAAATAGAGTTCTCAGACCAAATCTCGTGTTGTCACGAAAAAGTAAACAAACCACGTGGCCTAAAGCCAAAGGTCGGTAAAAGGAATCCTGATATAGCTAGGCGGCATTATTTATATACTTATCTAGTCGTCCTTTTGCGCGTTCTGGCGAGTGAAATTTGAGTCACCTGTCCTTTATCGGACAGGAGCCAATGTAAACACACACCCGACCACCTTTTGTATTCACTCGACGTGTGCATGATAGGTGGAATTTTGGCAAAATTTATTTGTTTTCTTTTTTATCGCAATTCGACTCCTGACGCACAAACGGCGCTCCTCCAGTTTGTCCCTGAACCGCAAGCAAAGCAAATACGAGTATTACCCTTGACACAGTGGGCTATAAACGCATGTAATGGCGGACATGTGATATGAATTAGTGTACTGTTTACATCAAAAACACAAACACAAAATATACACAATCTACTGATACATAGCCACTCATGTACTGATCTAGATACCCGGGGGGTCTTCGTGTATTTTAGTGTACACAGACGTACCGCTGGAATGGGTAACTTTTTTGGCAAGTCAAATACATCAATGGGATGCAATTTTCATCGATCTGTTATATCGTTGTATCGGTAGACAATTTGACAAAGGTTAGTCGGTGTGCGACGAACTTGAATCAATTTTACTTTAGCAGCGATTCATGTTTTACGTGTATTTCACCTGTTACCAAAAAAAAAAATAAAATAAAATAATGATAATAATAAAAAAAAAAAAAGCTAAATAAAAAGAAAGAAAAAAAATACAATGCAGTTGATCTACCATTGAAACAAAGTAAATTAAGTAATTACAACCCATATACATATATAAAGCACTAATATTCCTAAGGACAATCCGTCTCTTTTTCAGGATATAAACACACAGACCCTGGACACACCCGAGGTTGGACGGTACTATGAGGAGTAAGCATCCCATGCCAATCGACCACATCCGCCGTGAGCTCGACAAGTTTTCTCTCATCTTTATAAATGTTACCGTCTCTCTCTCTCTCTCTCTCTCTCTCTCTCTCTCTCTCTCTCTCTCTCTCTCTCTGATACATTGAATAATGATCTGTTGAATAACCGAAGCACTGTGTCTAATTGACATCTCTATATATATTTGTTTTTTATGATGCATGACAGGGTCGTGATCTGGAGGTAAATCTATGCTATATGCGTCAGTATTTACAATTGATGACTGAGTTTTTATGATCACAAAATAGTTAAGAATCAAAGTCTAACATGGTTCTCTAAGTCGAACCCGGATTCGGTTTATCATTATCAAAGTTGAGGCGAGATCAAGGCCCAGCAATTCACGTCATACATATGGAAAGGTTACAGAGAACGCAGGACGGGTTAATCTGCCCTTAGTCGTGTCTCCCATAGTTCGTTTGAAAGTGTTCAATTGAAAACTGATTCAGTTGTTCACGTGTCGCATCATGCGACATAGATTTGACTGTGTGAGAAGGGTCTGTTCGATTACATATAATTAAATCTTGTGTGAGAAGGGTCTGTTCGATTACATATAATCAAGTATCCTTGTTCTGGATTACACCACGTTCCAGTATTTCTATCTTTACTCTGGGTGTTGTTTTTTTATTGAAGTTTGAAGGTCGGTTTGCACTCTAGACATATTTTGAAATAAAACGAATTGAAAGTTTTAAAATAAGAGTCAATGGGATGCAAACGGCTGACTGATTTTCAAGGCCAACAGGATCTTTGCACGACTGTCGAGAATTACGAAACGTGGAGCTATTCCTAGCTCCGCACGAAGTACTTCGCCCACTGCTTATTTCTAAAAGTGCGTGGAGGCAGGCGGCGAAGTTGTACTCTCTCCCAGCAATTTGGCAGCCTGACACTTCTCAAGTCTCTCAAGCAGCTCTGTAAATTGATTTAACCGTATTGGTGTAAATATAACAACAGTAGAGGAAGAGGCCGCGTCTATCTTTATCGATATACAATGTATCTAATAAAAAAAAATTAAATTACAAGATGTCATCACTTGCTGATGTAAAAGTACAGAATTCGATAAGATATCATTCGGTTATATATTCTTATTAAAGGAAACAATGAAAATTATTAATTGATGTAAAGAAAAATGGTCTAATTCGCCTGGCGCTAGACATATTCAGTACTTTGTGTGAATATCGAGTAACACATATTTAGTACGTTTTTCTCAATGTAACTTTAGGTGGGCGTATATATGCGCAATAGTCTAAGTAGACAACTAGTAGATAGTGCGGAACGTGCACCTCAGGGATTGATTAGTCACACGCTGTTCGGGGCATGTCGTGTTTTGGAAAAAGTATCTCCCAGTCCTATTTATAAAGCAATACCGTCATTGGGGACGGTTTACCAACAAGTACACGTGACCTGCCGTCTAGCTTCTCTCCCTCAGCCATTTATTTAGACAACAAAAATACCTCTTAATCTATTTTTTTTTTCCACTGGAAAGAATGTAGTACTTGAGGTGAGCTTACAATGATTGTGTCGAGCAGAAAAATCATTGGAAAAAGCCCTAGAGTCATTCAGATAACGGTAGAGAGGGAGAGAGAGTGCATCCGAGTGCAGAGGTTTATTGTGTGGTAGAACAATTTGTTTTACAGCCAGTGCATTGTATAAATTGACGGTTGATTTCCGTGCATTCCAGATTGGATGTCGTAAAATCATTTCAATCTTTCTGAACAGAAAAGCTCTATCTCTCGTGAAGGCAATGCCTTTCTATTTTACAATTGATCGGTTTATTTATTTATTTTTTTTCAAAAAACAATGCTATAGATATAATTTTGATTAATTTTAGAAATCTTGAAGTATACCCAGCAGTGTTTAGGTGACTTTGGAACGTGACTATGCAAACTGGGCGCGCAGCTGTAGATTGGTGCTCAAGGCCAGGGCAAACTATGTTTGACCTACTGTTAATGGGCACTGACCTCCCTCCGTTTATCTTACTGGCCGACTGACCAGCGGACATTGTTTAGAAATTGATCCGTGGCCTAGCGGAATGGTGAACACTGCCAAATCCGTATAAAAACACACAAAGGTCTAGTCTATGTAGTTCGGCTTGACCGACATATATGTAGATTCGTATTATGGCAATAGAACAATTTTGACACCGTAATATGGTCTTTACGAGGATAAAGTCACCAGATAGCGAAATTTAACGATTTCTCGTGTCCGTGGGGTCATTTCTTGAATGGTCGTCAGCGATGCCTCCCCTTCCCTCCCTCCCTCCACCCCCCCCCCCCCGCGCCCCTCTCCCCGACAGTTCAGTTTTACATGAAAATATTTTAATTCCTTCCATTTTCTATCATCAGGGGATTGACTATGTCTTTTTTGGGAAATGGATTAAACATTTTTTGCTGTTGTACTTTTAGGGGAAATGAACTGAGTTACACAGCCGCACTTTCTGTGAATTTTGGCGACATATCAAATTTCTAACATCTGCTGTTTTCTTGAATGTAAATTTATTCTTATCGTTGTACACCCATTGTTTTTCTTTTCTTTCTTTTTTTTATATAGTATATAGATATTGGCAGAAAATGGGGTCGCCGGGTTTCCTTACCGAAATAAATATTCCGAGATAACACGGGTTTTGACTTCCAACAATCAGTTCATTTAGAGGAATGCGATTGTTAAGTATAAAACGCTGAATTATCAAGCCGTACAATGCTTGTCTTAATTCAGCTTACAACATGTATCCACTCGTAAATGGAAAGTGACACATATAAGGCCAACAGTTGTGGAAGTACAAACTTTTATTGGCAGTTCTTTGTAAATAGTTTGTTGTTTTTAAAAAAGTATCGAGGTACTGTGCTGTAAAAAGAGCTATCTATAGTTTGGAAAAGTGCAACCTCCTCGTATTGATGCAATCTGAAACAAGAACACAATCAACGTATCTAAATATAGAATATTCACGGTCCAAGATGGACAGACACGAAAAAGTTACAGTTATGGGGAGAAGAAATGCCAAACGATAAAATTGCACATAGGTAAAAGGATGAATATTATACAGATACAAGTTTGTTTTAACGGTATTTTTTTGTTTCCTTTTGTGTTATGTACCTTGTGTTCTTATATTTAAGTATTTTAATATCTATCGACGATCGAATTCTCATGGACGAATTAGTGCAAAGATGTCTGTCCCAGTGTCCACTTGTGACCCCCGACCCATGTGAGTATGTTCATCGTCAGACAAAACAGCCCCCATGGTCTGGTCAGTTGCTCATTAATAAAGAATGACCTTCTCTTGACCTATTCCATAGCCAAGACCAATTGTCAATGGCCAGTTCAATAACCGGGCAGCTCTAGCGGCATCCTTGACTGTTGTCCACGACATCGGGTCGGCTCTGTTACGGCTATTGTCCACGGGGGTCATGCGATGCGGCCACCACGTGTTGTGGCCATTATCGGTGTTCTGATATTTTTGGTCAATAAATAATGCAATCAGATTATCGTAGATTGACCAAATTTCCCAGATATTTTCAGCTGCTGAGTACTATTATTGAAATGTTCATTTTATTGCAGAAACGAATATTGTAATTCTGGTTTATCGAGGCGTCAGCTACTCGTAAACAGCTATAACCATTTGTTAAACAATACCCAATAAACATAATTTTTCTAGAGCCATATACATAACATATCAACTCTTTAACTTTTTCCATGTGCTCTCTCCATGGGAAATTAGTCCGTCCTGTTGATAGTGGCTTGTACCAGGCAGATCCGGAACAACCTAACGTGAAAATCCATACAAAAATATGTTTAATTCAATAGTAAATCTTCGATTTTGAAGCCTTTGAGATATTTTAGAGTACGTATAGTCAATGCGTGGGAGTGGAGGGAAAGGGGTCAAGGCCCCCTCCTGATATTTGATAAACTGGTTGTGATGAGGCGTAAAGTTGAACCAGCTGTGGGCAGGTCCGACTCGAAAAAGATGGATTAATATATGAAATATGACCGAAGTTAAGGGATAATATACACATCTCGTTCTCGTCTGGCGCGGTCAGCTCGGGCTACTTCCTTGTTTGGTACGCGGGTGTCCGGAGACGTCAAGGTTATATCAGGCATGGATTGGTTCTAGTAAATCAATGGCTTCCTTGAATGTGTCGAACTAATTGGCGTCAGCTTTGAATAGCGCCAGTCGGAATGTACACAACTAACAATATACAGTTCATCTGTAAATGTTATGAAAGTGATCTTATGTCGACGGCTAACTTTACAACATTAAAAAAATCTATATATATATTTATCTCTAAAATATGTGATACAGTTGGATAGGCCTTACATGTCTTTTTTTCCCATTGTAACATACTTTGTACTTATTACTGTTTACGATATGATTTATTTATTCCCACTCGTTAAGTTAAAACTTAACGACTTGGAATAAGTAAATCATATGGGGTCGCACAACATGATTGGGAATTGCCTAAACAGTACATACTGTTTCCATACTTTGGTAGACACGTGATACATGTGTATACTGTTTCCATACGTTGGTAGACACGTGATACTTGTGAGTAATATGTTAGTACGTGAGCAGATGCTGCAATATGAGTGCTGAGGTTGGTGTAAAGTCCTTATAATTGAACCCATCTGTACATTGGTATATATGCTGGTTTGTAAAGGATACTTGTAAAATGCGAAACGAAATCGAAACCAAACAAATTAAACAAGCATTCTGAGAATATTGCGCAGCAATACATAGTCCCCTACCGGTTACACAAATCATTGGACCGCAATAATATTCTAATTTCATTATGTAGGCTATATCATATACTTATGGTAAGGGGGGATATTGGTGAGCCAGGATAGGACAAGGACTATAACTTAGTGAAAAATGAATAGATCAAATCCAAATTCTATCTTGATCTGTAACTTGGTATGGCAAAGCTATCAAATGAATAGCTGTAAGCAGAGTGAAAAAAAGTGCGGAAAATTGATAATTTATGAAATTTTCTAAGTCCAAGGGCCACAATTCAGTGAAAAATGAATGGATCAAAACCAAACTCCAACTTGATCTGTAACTTGGTATGGCAAAGCGATCAAATGAATAGCTGTAAGCAGAGTGAAAAAAGTGCGGAAAACCAATGGGGACAGACAGACACACACAAAAGAAGAAAGCTATATAGTCCCCTCCGGTTACAAACCGGTAGGGGGACTAATAAAGCAAGGCCCTCCAAAACGAAATGACATAAAAACGAAACGTAATTTTACGAAACAGAACGAAACAAAGCAAATTTTACAGCAGAACTTTTTAATATTTTAATATGGGCAAGCATCCTCGACTCCTGTGAAATTTTCCACGGACAAACACACTCTCTCAGACACCGGCTTCTTCCAGCAATGCTCGATGCCTACCGATGGACTGCTGAAAAACCTCTGAAGACTCCATCAAAATGGAGGCGAATTTCATTCGTAACAGGTACTCGAGATGCCATTTTTTATTATAAAAAATTAAACAGATAAATTGTAAAATCTGTTTCATTATATTTCGTATCGTTTCAATGTGATTTCATTTCGTTATTCGGTAGGATTGTTTTACATGTACCTGTTTTTGAAACCCATATGCGCTACTTATTCAATGGCATTGTGACATAAGAAATGAATCTTATATTTTTTTCGGGTGATGCAGGTATCACCGAATTTTAGACGGTAAAACTCATCAATGCGCGAAGCGCATTGATGAAAACTTTACCGTCTAAAATCTCGGTGATAACCTGCATATCACCCGAAAAAATATAAGATTTATTTCTTACCATTTAATTTTATTATCACAACAACAAAATAATGTTCATTAGGCTTTACTTGTTGTTCAGGTACGTGATTGAAAAATCACCTCAATTCTTAAGAGGTGTTTCAACCAATGAGAATCGGCGCTAGGTGATCACGTGAAATAAAATTAAATGATATGAATTTCACCGCAACTGACAAAGCCCTTATATTAGAACATGTTACTTTGTGGATTAACGTTTGATTTGATGCGGCTCAAGTTTGTATTTTATCACTCAAACGGGAGCATGAAGGTACCAAAATTGCCAATAAATTTAAGGCAGAGGGTTCCATGTGTTTGTTGCAACTGACATACACTCCCCACTAGACCCGGGACTGCATTGAAAGCGACTAATTAACGTTCTAATTACTGCGTGTACATCTAATGCAGACCGAATAATTTCAGTGGAGACTGGTCGGTGGTTCTGTATACCATATAATGAAAGATTGTGTGTATTATGTTACAATGCAGTGCTTTGTCTACTATAAGAAAAGAATTCCTTCTGCAAAAATATTGTACTAGACCAAATAATGAGAAATTTAATGAAATTATGTCAACTAGTAATATTTAACTGTGTATTTCTATTTCAAAAATATATGAAAAAGTCTGTTCTCCTTAATTTTTATTTGAGTGAATAAATTGCATACAACACTTTTATCTTTTCATTATTTGTTGAGCGTTCAGATCAAAAGAACTTGTTTATTTTTTATGTCCCCTTTCAATAGTAGGAGTGTAAAAATTATAAAGGAAAGAAAAAAAATCCTCCCCGGCGGGGAATTGAACCCCGGTCTCCCGCGTGACAGGCGGGGATACTGACCACTATACTACCGAGGATTATGTATATATTGGTATTTAAACTAGTACTGTTAGTACTAAATCAAGCATGTCGCATATATCATTTACCTGGATGTTTAGTGGCGATACAAAACGTTTTCATATCCATTTTTTTAAGCACGTAGAATAATGGAAATATAAATTTTAGAAAACCTTTTTATTCAAATAGATATTTCAGAGTTTTGTTTTTTTTTCAATCTGCAGATTTAAATTCACACCCTTCGATCCGCCAATCTATATCAAGAACAGATACAGAAACTTTATTTTGCGTCGAACAAACATAAGCTCTGAAGAGCTTACAAGTATTTCGACAAACAAAGGTAAAAACAAAGGTAAAAAACATTTACAAAAAGCTGTACAAGGACAAACAGACATAGAAACAGTACAAGGCATAACAATACACAGAAAGCATACAATAAACAAACTGCAAACATGCATTAAATAAATAACTAAAATGATAGGTTAAGATAGGCAGAAAACTAAAAAACTAAAGCAAATAGTCTATCATATAATCAGATTCATCATTGCGATCCATTTCTGGGATCTGATTAAGCATTCCGTTCGAAAGCAATTGATACAATGCACGGCTGACACGGAAATCTATTTATACTAGCGAGAAAAAAGATACGCAAGTTTATTTTCTATATCTATATTATTTTACACGATTCATTAATTGATGTTTGGGCAATTCATTACTTAATACATTTTGATGTTTTTTGTTAGATCCTATCACAGGCGACGTTTGCGTAAATGGCGTTAAAACAAGGGCACTCGTATACACCGTCAGTACTTAGCGTGTGTGTCCACCCCTCCCCCGGACCCCTCCCAGGCTCTAGTGACGTGTGTCCACCCCTCCCAGACTCTAGTGACGTGTGTCCACCCTCCAGACTCTAGTGACGTGTGCCCACCCCTCCAGACTCTAGTGACGTGGTGTCCACCCCTCCCAGACTCTAGTGACGGTGTCCACCCCCCAGACCTAGTGACGTGTGTCCACCCCTCCCAGACTCTAGTGACGTGTGTCACCCTCCCAAGACTCTAGTGACGTGTGTCCACCCCTCCCAGACTCTAGTGACGTGTGTCCACCCCTCCCAGACTCTAGTGACGTGTGTCCACCCCTCCCAGACTCTAGTGACGTGTGTCCACCCCTCCCAGACTCTTAGACGTGTGTCCACCCCTCCCAGACTCTAGTGACGTGTGCCCACCCCTCCCAGACTCTAGTGACGTGTGCCCACCCCTCCCAGACTCTTAGTGACCGCGTGTCCACCCCTCCCAGACTCTAGTGACGTGTGCCCACCCCTCCCAGACTCTAGTGACGTGTGCCCACCCCTCCCAGACTCTAGTGACGTGTGTCCACCCCTCCCAGACTCTAGTGACGTGTGTCCACCCCTCCCAGACTCTAGTGACGTGTGTCCACCCCTCCCAGACTCTAGTGACGTGTGCCCACCCCTCCCAGACTCTAGTGACGTGTGTCCACCCCTCCCAGACTCTAGTCACGTGTGTCCACCCCTCCCAGGCTCTAGTCACGCGTGTCCACCCCTCCCAGATCTAGTCACTTGTTTCCACCATCCCTGGCTCTAGTCACGTGTGTCCACCATCCCTGGCTCAGTTACTGCTCTATCCCAAACAAACTTTCCTTAATACTGACCCACCAAGGTTCTTTGAGGAATAATTTAGGGGCTTGCGCGAGTTGAGCGACGTTATATGAGACGTTGATGCGCTTCCAATCCTTCCTGTCTAGCTCGAACCTCACAAATGTTGGATAAGGACAAATTGGACTGTATGTGGCTAATCAAAAACTGGAGCCTTGCTTTGAGCCAGAAAGTCTTGACAAACCCTAGGAACATAACGTCTCGCGTGTCCTGATGCAACGTAAAGTTACGTTGATGTATCCATAAGACGAAGGACGTGTGGCCTGGAGACCGCTGTCATGGATAGCCACGAGAGATGTTTCCTCGCCCTGAAATATCCCTGCCTACACCATAACAGACCCTCCCCCAAATTTGTCGCTTTCAGTTAAGCAAGCGTCACAATATCGCTCACTATGTCGATTAGACACGTTGTCGTCCATATGACCAGTAAAGCGTGAAGCAAAACTCGTCAGTGAACAACATGCGTCTCCAATGGGCCAAACACTACAGGTTAGGGTGCATGTGCAAGCAGCCACTGCATACGCCATTGGCCTCTGTGTAAGTGGAGGACGTCGTACATGGCGTTAAATGAATCCCAGCAACCGTTTTTGAGTGCCGATAACTTGGCGTGCCGTCTCCGTCTGAAATCCTTTACTGAGGTGCGAGAAGCGTATGCCTCCATCTTAACGTCGCGCGTAACACACGGGCGTCTGCTCCTGGGTCAGTCATCCAATTTTTTCAGTGACTCGAAGACGCCCAGCAAAACGGGATATTGTTGTCTCTTGTATTGTACCATATTGCCGGGCTACGTGACCTTGTGAATGATCATGTACTATAAGAACAATGGACCTACCCCTCTCGGCCTCATTTATCTGCGGTGAATTTCGATCTATATTCGCTTCAAATAGAAATGTTTTGGTAGGTGGTTTGTACTGTTCCAATGTTCGATTTGTAATTATTTACGAATCCGCCTGATCTTACAAACAATGAATGGCGTTTTACTCGATTCCTCTGCAAAGAAGATGGGTGATTTTTGGCGAACAATAAGCCTATTCACCACCCATTGCGAATCGGGAGTTTAAAATCCGCATTGATTTTACCTGTATTTCGTTCATACATCAAAGCAGAATATGTAATCAGAATCTCCTCAGAATTTGTTTCACGGGCAGCATTCAATGTACACATGTTATTTCAGACATTAAGCGGTTTCCACACACTCACATACATGCAATTATACATTGATGTCTGGAGTACCCACGGTACCAAATGACACTGCATATATGCGCACATCATCGAACAGTACGTGCTGCGCATTTGTAAATAACAAAACAACCACAAATACTTGTATGTGAATATTTATCCACAAGTTGTGATGAGTTTTGCTTGTGTTTCGAGATTGGATTTTTGCATGTGGTCGTCATTAAGACTACATACATGTATTATTGGTAAACTTAGCATAAAATGGCAAATGATATTATAATGGTAAGTTTAGAATAAATTCATACCACCAAAGAGAAAAAAAATATTTTTAAAAAAATACGTAGGAAAAAGGTGGTATACGAACCACAGGTATGCATATTTGTATTCATCATAAGGACTGTCGCTATTCGATCTCGGCTACTGTGGAATCATTTTAATTCGTGGGGGCCAATGTTCGTGGGTAACCAAATTTTGATGGTTTGTTGGGGATGTCATTTCGTGGGTAATTCATAAATAATGCGAATGACACAATATTTTTAAAGATTAAAAGGCGAAATTATAATTATGTTTCGTGGTGATGTTTAATTCGCGGGTTAAGTGGCCCACGAATCCATGAACATTGGTCCCCACGAACAATGATGATTCCACAGTATTCATCCCTTGAAGACTTAGATGGATTTCAAGCTATTAAGTCACCTGGTGTGGACTTAGAACTTTTCTTCTGATTAATCGGCAAAAGTATATACAAAAAGTAAAGTTTTTTTCACTAGAGTGGGTCAAGTCTTCCATAATTTTATTGACAAACAATTTTACACATGAACATACAATACCATATTTTACTCGTTTACAATGGAAACTTGACCTCTCTATGTGAAATTTGTGTTTGGAAAGTAAAATTTGCTGTTATTGTTAGTGCGTTTTTCCCGCGTATACGTGAGTTTAATATGATTTTTTTCAATGTTCCTTTTACTTGCAGCACGCAAGAAAAAGCTTTAATGAACAACTATGGATTGATTTTGTAAGTAGAACTTAAATTTTCTGTTTTCTGGGAGAGTTTTCAATTTTTAAACTTTGATATTTTCTGTGGGCACTCTGCTCGATAAAGTCACCCAATTCTTCTTTGTCAGATAGTTTTGTTTCACGTTTAAATTTTTAGCAGTCAGTGCTTTTATCTTAAATTTTAATGTAAAGCCAGAATTGTGAATATAAAAAGTAACGATAACAAAGCAATGATAAATCTCGTAAGTCCAAATAGAGTACAAAACAAAAGTTTGGGCAAACACGGAACCCCTGGACACACCAAAGGTGGGGTCGCGTGACTAGGAGGAGTAAAGCGATCCCCTGTCCCACGGGTCACACCCTTGTGAGCCCATTGTCCTTGATCAGGTAAACGGACTAGTACTTTCATCTGAGTCAAAATCAGTGTGGTGAAAACAACGGCTTAGCAATTGCTGTGAAAACACGTTCAGACAGCATTTGAGCCAATGAAGGCATATTGGCAAACTAAATTCGTTATAGTA
>CAJDSM010063228.1:3766-24955 GCA_903981925.1 Ostrea lurida | reverse complement strand
ATATGTTTTTTGGACTATGTTACGATAATACACAATGTTTTTATATTTTGAAAATCTTTTTGCAGTTGGTTGTACCTGATTTGAAGTATTCCACTGTTTTCAATTGATTCATTGCTTTCCGTCTCATTTTGTAGAATTGCTGATCCTGTTTTTATGTTTCTAGGTTAAAACGTTTTCTCTTATTGCTTAACGTATAAGCTTCGGATCTGTTCTAGTTCCAACTGGTGGTGGCTGTTTGGTGATTTCCTGAGCTTTCGTTTAGGATATGCTCTTACTAAATATATGAAGCACTTGTGTCAATCTAGCAATCTTGTAAAATATCATCTCCATTTTCTATCTATCATGCACATATGGTCTGATGTAAGGCATCAGATAACAACAGTGGCTGGCGGTTCTTTCGCTAGTCTGTGCGATTTCCATGTAACTTGTGTATATCCTGATTGGAGATGTACCTCCATTTGCATCAATTGTTACTCAAACGAAATCAACAAGTTGTTCAATCCATTTTATTCTAATTAATTTCGTTCATGTTTCCCCGTTGTTCGTATATTTGTTTTGTCTGCTCCTACTTTGAGCATTCATATCACCTATTATTTACGTACGAGGATGTTGTATTATAGTTCAGCACATGTAATATTACTAGCAACACCACCAAGGCATTGTATATGTCAATTCGTAAGTTATAACTTCATTTTACTAATTATAGATGGACAAAGTCTATGTCATATTTGCACAGGTCGAACACGCCATAAGTATTAGTTTTTTTTTCTACAATCATAACTGTTATAACAACAGGCACGAGGACTGGAACAAATGAAGAAAGATGAGCAATGACTGGATAGGTTATTTTATCTTGCTTTTAATAAGTGAATCAGAGTCAGGATATTACGATATTGAAAGGATGACATCCACTATTTACGCCACTCACACAAGATACATTATGCCCGACTCTTTTAATCCGAGACATGAGCAACATGAACGACAAAATAGTTGGATATCGCAAAAACTCTGACTGCGTTGATTTTTCCGTCATTGAATTATCCACTCGATAAGGGTCCTCGAGATAAAAGACTATTTTCTATTCAGAAGAGGGTTATCTGTCGTTATGATTGATCTACTCAGTAGCTCAGAGGTGGTGACCGGCCAGAATATCAAAACCCCACAAGAGAATCTGGATGGTCTTTTATTTCAAAAACTACCGTACCAGGAATATTATTGGCATCAGTTGAACGACTTCTTGAAAACATCTCCAGTCTAACATTGCAACCAACCCTCAGGTGTGGTCTGGCAGGCAGGCTGTGAAGTAGAGAAATAATGAGATAGTGCCATAACCTATCCTTGTTTTTGTATTCTATTTGGGACTTGCGAGAGATTTGATTCTTTCAAATTGACATCAGTGATACCATCGCATGTTAATTCACCTCATGCCTGTTACCTTGTTACTACTTTTAGGCGCACTCAATGAAAAATTTGATTTTATAGCACTTCTCGCTAAAAGGTAACAAGGAAGTATGAACACAGATGAAACGTGCCGAATCCGACAGCACCATACGCGTTTCTCATTCCGTTATTATTCGAGCAATATATTCAATTTTATTGGAGCGAACAGCATTTTCGTGGTTGGAGTCCTGAAAATAGTAAAGTGTCTTAGTTTTCTATGTAAAAAGATGTGCCAGAAATCATTAGGTTATTTTTTTATTTTTTCCGGATCTCGTACCGCAAACCCACACCAGCACTACAAATATTGGAATTATAATGACCCGAGCTAAAATTGTCTGATGTGTTTATTTAGTGTTAAAACTGGACTAGAACTATATCTTGATTGCTCTATGGCTGATTATGTAGCTTTAACGACTATTCTCTGTTCAACTATAACTGTATACGATGACATTCATTCAAGGACAGCCAGCTAGACACACGTTAAGATATTTGTACGTGATCGGTTTTTCTTTTCTTTTAATAAATGACATCAGGGAATACCATTATAGGTACTTAACAAACCTTTTTCGGCACAGATAGAAATCATTGTCGACTTGAACTATAGAGTATAGATGCAATTTCGACACAACCCCAAATAAAATCCTATTCTGGCTCATGTCGAAATACAAACCTAATCCGATAGCCCGAATAGAGTTTGAATTTTTTCCAGAGCATTTTGCTCTGATTTTGTTATGAGAGAGGTGTTGTCGTAAATGACGTAATAATTTCTCTTTATAGCAAGAAAGCGAGTAATGATTTTTGATGTAGCACCTGAGTTGAATAATTTCAAGAAAATTGAATAACTGTATCAAACCAAATAGATCTAGTCTTGATATCTGAAATGTTTAGGGATAATTACAAAACAACACAGAGCCAGAATATGTATCTTTTGCAAGGTTGATACTTATCAAGAATAATTTCTTTGCAGAGTATGCCTTGATTAAAATCGACACGATGTACCACGAATCAACACAGAAGCCGAAAATACTAGGGCGAGAGAAGATATTAAGTCAGTAGGATTTGTTTGTGGTATGCACCTAAAGTGCTAAATGAACTTCAGTTATCGATATAATAAGGATGAACACATACAGTTTCCATACAAACTATATATGAGCGACCAAACTCTGCAATAAGTTATTGACGATAAAAGTCAAAAAAAAAGGAACGACGAAACCACCACTCCGAGCGTTAGTATGGTAAATATTCGCAGTTTTAAATTTTATTCGAAGTGAGTCGTCGAGGAGAGTGTCTATTTTCTTTGAACATACTACTATATATGTGTATATATTCTAGAATTCTAATTCAAGTATCTGAAAATAACCCAGCAATCAATGAATAATGTGGTTTTGGAAGTGACCTGAGCACATGGGACTTAGTTTCAATACTAGTTTGTAATGATCTCATCATGTTTTCCCTAAAATAGAAATCGATAAGTGGGTTGGCCTTTAGACACACGTACCGTATAGAGTATTTGGACTTTCGCTAACCAAAACTAACCGCCCTCTCAATGACATTGAGCACGATTAGAAATGTACAGAGTAAAGAGTACTCAAAGGAACTTTGAAATATGGAAGTTCGCAGAGTACGTAGTCGCATATTTTTTGTTTTGTCGTGCATTTTCTATTTTTTTATATGACACACTATATATGTACCATTGGTGAATAAAATAGTAACTAATTGACCTTATGACTAAGAAAAGTAAAATCACCATCAGATTTGAAGTGATACTTGAGACTTTTTATTTCCAAACATAAAAAAACATGAACTTTAGTAAATATATTAATAATATTAATATATTATTATTATCAAATGTAATAATAAATATACCTAAAGTAAGATTGGGACCAATTAGGCGATTGCACTAATATATCACATCCAGTCGTCACCCTTAGTGTCTATTATTAACATGATATTTTGATACATCATTAGAGATATTTATTTTTTAATTTGTAGAAATGAAAGAAAACGTAGAACTCTGAGAAAATTGTTGTCTTAGATAATGGTGTGTAGTATATTATGAACTAGAGATAATTTAAATAATTGACGCTTATATATACTAACTAGATGTGTTTGTTGAGTTTATATTTTATGAATTATGTATGTCAAAGCTGAAATATGAAGATAAGAGAGAGGTGCAGAACACGCGAAGCTATAAAAAAAAAGAATATAAGACTGAGACAAACTGCTATTTTGAGATCTACGCTGACATGACGTGTATTTAAATTATACTATAAAATTTTTTTTACTAAATTGACAAAATAGTGTAGAACGAAGTCGGTACTATTGAACGCTTTAGATTTAATAAGTAAGCTAACCTTTTGCACCGACCTAGCTAGCTAGTATCTTTGTGATGGAATTACTAATAGCCTGTTGTATAAAGTCGTGTATTTAGCGGAGAGATACATTTATATAATAACCAATGTAGATCACAGTTAATGAAAATGTAGCAATAAGAGATGAAGAATAAAGAGAAAAAACTTTGTTATAGGCCTACATGCGACCTAATCGGCTACTTCATTATAAGATAAGACGGTATTTTGGAAGCAATTTTAAATATTCTTTAAAATGCAAATCACATGTGTTTCTAATGTCCTTCTGTGAGTCTTTTTTAGAGAGCCTCCTTCAATACTATATGATCCAAGATAGTACCCTTAAGGTTTAGGCTTGGTTTCATAGGCAAATTTGGGATGTGTACTGAGGACATTATCTCCTGAGATATATTTTAATGAAAATTTCTCGCTACTTTGAATTTGGGAGCAACGGTCCAGTGTATAAGAATTAATTCTTTTCTCTACATGTTCTGGAGAGATCAAATTGGGTCACATGAGTCGGGGTACTCAAATGGGTTTTGTATAGACCTGGAGGACGGGCAGCAGTGAAAGCAGATCTCACACAGACAGAGTCTTGCGCAAAGTCACATGCTTAGGGTGCTTTGAAGTGTGTGAGTTCACCTAACAATATTGAACTTTAATTGACGAAAGCTGGAGTTATCATACAATTTTTATAAGACATCAGATACTCTTCTTGTCGATTTTCGAAAATCTGTTATAACTAACTATCTTTCAAAGTTGGAGCAATTGCCTATAATAGGAAACCAGAGAAAAAATTAAGCCAGTACTTTGGGATCTAAGGTCTGTCGAAATAAATATCACAGTAGGCTAATAAGTCTAATATGAAAGAAGGCTGAAAAAATTGAAGACCATCTCAAGACTCTGCTAAGGAGGGACTGGAGCCAGGAGAACTTAATCTGTTCGAAGGTACCATGCATGTGCTGAAATTTCTCACTGCAGACTGAGAAAGCCTAATCTCTTATCATGTTCTTATGATGAAAAAGATGCATTGGACTCTCTAAAATGGTTGTTAAATGACTACTCGCCAATCAACAGTATTATGTTTCTTATCTCATTGGGTCCCCCAACGTCTAGTGAAATGAGAGCGTACATAGGCGCTAAGTTTTAGGCTAGTTGCCAATAACTACTCTTGGGTCCTCAAGGACACAGTGAGACGCTCTAAGTCAAATAATAAGAGTATACACAAATGATGTAGATCCCTCTTTACCTACTAAGTTATTTCAGGTGGTCGTAACTAAATGTTGGACTATCTGAGTAACCTAGATGTGCATTTGATCGTACTAGAGAGTTTCACCTATCTCTTAATAGTGGGACGCCTATAACAACCGTAATGCTGTCTGCCAAATCATGTGTCAGCATAAAAGAACATCCAACCATTACTAACTCTTGACATTTTTTGGTGAAAAAACTAACAAACCATGACAACAGGCATTGGCCGGAGCACTGTTATACACCGAAAGCCTATTTCTGTCGTAAACCAGTCATATATTCCTCTTAGAAATATATTCCAGGAATGGTTCCCCCTGAGTAGTATAGAGTGGGAGATGTTGTGCTCGATTCATGCATGTCCTGACTGAGATTTGACGTCAAGATGGACTGCTATTCTTATTCCTTAACCCTAGAATGCAAATTCCCAGTACAGTTCCTAAAAAAAAACTCAAGCATGTTGAAATAACAAAATGTGCTCAATCTACCTATATTATAGACTTAAATTGCAACATGAGATTTGTTACTTGGTTAATGAACATACTGGACTTGTTGGTAAGTTAGCACGAATTAAGATATATTGAGAGACTTCCGTGGAGAGAGACCGACGTCATTTTTTGCAAACTTTAGTGCTACCTCTATTCCAAAAGTCCCCTAATCCCCGACAACCGTCCCCCCAAGTTGAGGTCATCCGGGTTTCCGAATCTTTATAGAGCACACGAGTTTTTCTCCATATTCCCGCACATACAGCTGACCAACGAAAAAACCCAGAAAAATCAAAGACATAAAATTGACTTAACTTCCCTGCCCAACTAATTTTGACTTTTAACCATCATTCCGAATACAGTTACAATAATAATTGGGGATTATAGTGGGAGGCTATACCCTTACTAGCTTCGGATTGAGACTGGTCCACATTCATGACACCGTATGTTTTACTAGAGGAGGCAGCCTCAAGTGGGTTATAGAACTCACTCTCCCGGTGGTCAGAACGTGAGGTAATTAACGGAAGCGTAACGCTCGGAGACCCACCTAGTAGATCTTTTTTTGTTATAACTCAAACCTTTTCAGCTATAGCGTTACCTCACAGAGTTATAAGTGAACATAAATAAAGAATTAAGGCGAGAGAGTGAGTAATTGTTTCTTATAGGTCCACACCCTCACACTCATGTATTACCGAGTTGTAAGGGTTATGTGGGATCTCCTGCACAGATATGTATCTTTGGTAGATGAATGCAAATGTATAGAATCTACATCTTACGTCTCTAATCCAAACACGGACACGTCAAAATGGAATTTTTCCTAAAACGCCCACCTTAAATAAGGTTTATAACACTCTGATTAGAGAGAGACTAAATAGAGACTCATCCAAACCAAAACGACTGGCTCGTACACGCTCAAAGTCTCCAACATAAGATGGATAGGCATAAAACTTGTGAGGTAGAGTGTAGGGGTTTAGTAGGGTCTTATCTTTGTGGAGATTTGGCGTTATAACGAAGAGTGTCAGGAGTTAGGCGTAGAGGTTTATGGTGTTTTGGGGCTTAGGAGCGTATTAGTGAATGTAATAGAGGTTAACGGGTATTAGAGGGGAGTGAGAGTGGTGGGTTAAGAGTATTAGTCGAGAGTTAAGTGTGAAAGTGTTAGAGCGTTTCAGAGAGTAATTAGCAGTGCAATGCTTTACGCGGTCCTGTAGAGGTCTAGGGGTAGGGTCTTACGGATCTTGAGGAAGGGTGTTAAGGTCGGTCGGAGGTTCGAAGGGATTAGGGTTAGGGTAGAGTTCAGGGAGATTATAGGACGATGTAGGGGAGTTAATGTAATCAGGGTTAGTGTTAGGGATTTAGGATGTTAGGGGAGATGGCGTTTGGGAGGTTAGGGTGGGACATTTTTTAGGGGAGATCACAGTGGTTTGAGGTCTCTAGGAGAGCTTTAGGGTTTATGGGTCTCATATGGTGCTTTTATGTGGTATTAAATGGAGATAAGTGGTATCGGAATGTTTACAGATAAGAGATTGAGGTGATATGAGATTAGGTGTGTAGGGTGTAAGGGCGATTCGGGATTAGGGTTAGGGCTACAGGGTGCTCTAGATGTGAGTTTTTGCACTCGTTGGTCTGGAGTATTGGAACCGGTGGTTATGGCCACACTAATTCTAGGGAACATGACATGTTTTAGCTGTATTAGGTACAATTTGTCACGTTTGGTACCTTGGTCAACTTTCGCAACTTTCTCGTCTGGCTCTTTAGTCAGAGTGCGGAACCAGCAGGGTGCTTATGTTAGCAAGAACTAATTATGTACTGAGTGTACCTCCATTATACCAATTGTGTTAAATCGGATGACCTTAAACTCCTACATGTTTATCTGTCCCGAGCAAAAACCATATTCCCGGCAGATCTTTCTCAGTAGAATCAGAACACGAATCTGAATTGACTTTTTATCATTTAGGAGGCTAATTTTGGTAGACTATGTTAAATTTTTGCTACACTAAATTGTTTACATTAAATCTCCGCATTCTGTCGGCCCAGGAGTTTTATGTCGCACAGTTGCGTCTCACATATATTTGTGCGATGTGATATATTCGGTGAAGCTATTGCAATCTGTTTGTTTATATTTTGTGCGTAAACAGGATGATCGTTATATCTAGAGGTTCACGTATGGTGTTTGGTGGGTTCTTTTTTGAAAGCAAAGTCAAACTGCTGGATGTCACCACATATGGAAAATGGAATAAGTGGTCTAAATGGCTACCAGTTATATACGTGCGCGACATTTAGGTTGCTCGTTAGGAGCGTTAACTGTGTTAGGCGACATACCGAGGGATTTAAGCGGTATTATGGGGTAAGGGGTTTATGTGTCGGACGCTGCGTTGGCGCGTTAAAGGGCCGTTAAAGGTTTATGCGGAAGTTGGAGGGTTAGAGCTTTATTGGGTTTGTCTGATTACGGGGTATAATGAGGTTTTCTTCTATAGGGGGTGTTAGGGATTAGGGGATGTGGTAAGGGTGCTCATGGGTTTTAGAAAACGCCATCTCAGAGAGCGCAGCGAGGGCGGCCAGTAGACTTTGTGGGTTTTCTAGACACTCTATGCTTACATTTATTATAGGCGCCGGTGTGTCTTTCAGTAACACAGAAAAGGGAGTGTCCGCTCTGCTGAATCACCCATATGGGGTGAATCACATAGTTGTAACTTAGCAAGGGCCCATAGCATTGTAATACGCCTATCCTAATGGTTGGGGGCGCAGCAAAAGAAGACACACTATAACACTGTTAGCAACGTCTGCAAACGTGTAGGCTGAAATCGGTGTTTACATTATACGAGTCCAACAATTTTACCCAAATTCACTGAGTAAAGGCTATACCAGTGAGTCTATCTAAGGGCTTAGATTATTACGATTTATTTTGTGTTCTGGGGCAATATTAGACATACTTCATCGCCCCAACTGAATTGTTTGATGCAGAGTTATATAGTAATTTTAATCAAATTTGAGTCATATTCCTGGTTCTAAGAGTATATAAGTGCAAACTTATACAGTAGATTATATGTTATGCGTATGTCATTATTAAGATACGCAACTAATGGGTGAGCTTAGTGTATCGATTAGTTGAATCCATATTATTGCACATGTCATATTGTAATTATGTGGTTCTTATTCAAGTGAAGTCTAAGAAACTTCGGACGAGTCATAGATTAATTTAGGATTCGGCTATTGAGAACCTAGAGGGTTGCATAATATGTAAAAGAAGTCGCTTATCTTTTGTCCCGCTTAATCTACCATACACAACCTAGGCAATATGAAAAAGAAATTTTACAAGATTAAATTCTTACCACCATAATTTCCCCAGATCCTATCGCTAATTCATAAATCTTGCAATGTAAAATTATGAGGTACTCAGTTTGGAAAAGACCCACAAAAACTTTAGTAAGACCTTACATTACTAATTGTGCTTTCAACTATTAGCTGATGTATTACTTTTATGGTGTGAGGGGTCTAACTGAGGGCTGCCCACAGTACTAAAATATATGAAAGTTGGGTGTCCTAGATCGCTTCGCGCTATTTGGGATATAAGTAATATTAATGCAAAAATCAAATGAAATGGTAGGTCTCCAGAATCTACACGTTGAACACTCTTTATACGCCACTATAATAGTAATGAAACTTAGTCATTCAATTTCATTCAAGGTAGATCATAACAGAGTGATGCACATGCTAAGAATATACTATCTATGATTATGCCTGAAAAGTAAACAGAATCAATTAGGACCCTCTAAGACAGTTTGTAACGAGTAATATAGAGCACTGTTCACAGCGTCGTTAGGTGCGGTAGGGAGTCCTTGAGGTCTTAGCGGTACACAAGGAGATGGGATCTTTAAAGAGCTGATGGCTTAGCTTATAGCACATCTTTTATATATTAAAGAGCGCTAAAACTCATTACTTCATCACGAAGGCAATTTTTAAAGCACTCTCAAATCTTTGTATGGGTTGACACGATTCGCTCTCTTAGAATTGGCATACTAATATAGGATGCCTAGCAAAGAATTGTCCTAGAGTCTTCTGAAGGATAGGGATGCGTACCGATTGAATGAAGGAAGTCTACCACTAGTGAATAAATTATAGCTATCTGATGTAACATATTTAATGTGCACTAATGTAATTACTTAATGCACAGTACTATTTGATGGCTTTTAAGGCATAAATAACAGCTGTATGCTTGCACGTTTGAATACGCTAAATAAACCATGCAGGTCAACATCTTTCAAAGTGCTAAAATTGTGACTTATTGAATACAAAATGGACTGCAAATCATTTTTAGGGCACGGGAAGTTGCAACTTCTCGGATTATTGCCGACCAATCGTTCGACCTAAGAGATCGCGACATCGTCACTGCCTAAAATATTTAATCAGAAAAATTTCTCAAGCTATTTTTTAGTAGGCTTAATGCTTATTTTCTCGGTATTTAAAAGGCTATAAGTGCTATTCACTTTTTCAGAAGGTAAACATTTAACACTGATGGGTGATTAACATGTTGACTGTTTCATTTGGGGGTTACAATTTCTACAGTTCAACACCTTTTATTCAAAGTGCCGGGGCGCCTGAATCATGTAGCTAGACCCCCGGCGAGAGGTTAATGAGAGCTTGTCTTAAATTGAGACAATCTGTCTCTTACAAAATTGATCCCCTTTGTTTCGTTATTTTGACCTTTACATGATAACGATAGTTAACAATAAATAACAATAAATTGCAAACACATTATCTTATTTATTAATAAATGATGTTCATTTCACTAAAGAATTTGAAATAAAAATTTTCGACATATGAAAAAAATGTTTTGTCAACACTTTCTGTCCTTTAACCTCCCACGCTACCCTTATTTCAGACTTTAAAAAAACTAATGTTATATAAGGAATGATTAAATAAGACATATGTTCAACAATGAACTTATGTCCCTTATCACCATAATTTGTCTGTCCTGTAAACTAATCTGGGCCCCTGGAAAATAGAATCCCCGATCTGGATTGTCTACCTATTAATAATTGAATGTCAAAAACGACAAATTATTTATAGATACGCGAATCAGGGAAAACGATTCTCAGCCATTCAAGAACAAAAAGAAGTCGTCACAACTGATCCTTGAAGCGTCCATGGTTTTGGGTACTTCCAAGAACAAAAAATGGAAGTCCTCACAACTCTCTTTGCGTCCACGTTTGGGTACAAATTCCAAAGAACAAAAAAAAGAAGTCTTCACGACATCTTGAGTTCAGATTAGGGTACATATCAAAAACAAATTAAAAGGAAAATCATCATTTAACACATCCTTGCGTCATTTTAGGGTTCTGTAATAAAGGAGGATAACATATCTATATTTTTTTAGAAAAAAATATTTAATTGTAATGTGAAATTTGGTTTCGAATGTAGTAAAGACTTACTTTCCCTAGTTCCCGTTATTTTGAGGGCTGAACGGCGACGCGCGCAAGGATCTCGTGGAAGTGCTGCGAGGGTGCGTTTGTATACTGGACTTGGACGCTCTAGGCGGCGAGGGTTGCTGTTGGTTTCTGGATGGACGCTTAGGGACTGGACAGTTGGGCGAGCGTTGCCCGTTTGTTTAGAGACTGGAGTTCTCGCTCAGCATGTTATTTTGATGGCCGAAAATTCATTCCAGCGTTATTGAGCGTGTTGTTTTGCTCAGGGCTGGTAGATTTGGTCCGATGGTGTCTGCTTCGGCTCTGTTCCGATTCGGGTGTGGTCCGGGGGTGTGATAAGGTAATTCTGAGTCCTCAGGTTCAAAACGCTTGTCCCTGCGCCTTGCACGCACTTGGGTGTACTTTGAAGATCTCATGTGCTTAGTAGGACACTCGTTATCTATTCCTCTGGCGTTGTCAGGACCCGAAAATGAGGCATTCGTAGATCCTGCCCGTTATATAACATTATTAAACCTAAACCCGAAGTAAACTTTTCCAATTTTGTAATATAAAGCAATAATGGATACAAAATTAAACAGCTGAACGTCATTGTAGAAACTGTCTGATTACAGCTAAACAAATTCGAACAATTTTATTTCCAGTTAATATATATATTGTTGTATCTTTCTCATAGGTAATAACACCAAGGTCATTGTCCCTAACCATAACCTGACGCAACTTTTCAACAAGAAAACATTGCAGATTTGATTCCATAAGTAAAATTGACAAACCAAAAAATAGGGGTCTAAACCTGGTGCATATAATATTTTGTTGCATTTATTTTTATTCGAAAGAGTATCGTAACAAACGTATAGCCCCTGTATGTAACAATGTTGGCCCTATGTAAGAAGTTCAGTCCCCTTCAGGGTTTTGGTTAGGGTTAGGCTACGCTTACACTTTTATAGCTAACCTTGTCACTTGTTCAGGGATAATGCTCACTAATTGGAGGCTACATTCTCACCGTTGAAGGCTACTATGGAACCTAGAAGAAGTAGTCTATAGCTCTGTTGTACGGGTAGGCCTTGTCACCTTGTAGGGCTCCCCTAAGTAACTTTAAAGAGGCTACTTTTAGTTGGACTTAAATGCAAAGTGTTACTTTTGAAGGGCTATTATAGCCTTTAAGGACATTGTGGAGTCTTTTAAGGCTAGGCTTGCTCTGTTAATGGGCTAAAAGCTTGTCATTTCTCATGGACTAAATTCCACTTGAGGGCTACATTGCTCCACCTTGAAGGCTACTTAGAATCCTAGAAGATTTCTAAAGTCTTTTAGGGCTAGGATTGCCACCTTGAGGGCTACACCTAGTGACTTTATGTAGAGTAATTGAGTGACTTTAGAGTGGGCTTAATTATTACTTTGAAGGCTATTTTTGAAGTCTGTTTAAGGCTAACATGGATGCTTTGAACGGCTATAAACTGGTCACCTTTCAAGGCTAATTGGTTGACTTTTAATACCAAATGGTACCATATTTTTTACGGGCGAAGTTGCTTACTGTCGGGTTTGAATGAACCAAGGTGCAAGTAGCACAGTCGCCCCTACATATGAAAAAGAAAATTCTCGACGTTTTTTAGAGTATGCTTCACTTAAAGGCTAAGCTATTCACTTTCTGAGGAGACATTAACATTGGGTGACTACAGTTGTTGATCTTAATTTTGGGGTTAAAAATTTCTAAGTTCACACACCCTTTTTTTTATTAAGTGCGGGGGCTCTAATCATGGAGCTGTAGAACCGCCCAATGTAATTAGAAGTGTCCTTAAATGCAGCCAAGTCCCTGTCTCTTACAGATGATGCTACTTGTTCGTTATCTTTGCCTTTACATGATAACGATAGTAACAAGTAGATAAAAATAAATCACAAACATGACATCACCTTTATAAATTGATTTTATATCTAGGAATTTCTGAAATATAAGATTTTCAACAATGAAATAATGTTACACAACTTTCTGTCTTTAACCCCGCTACCCCCCCCATTTTCACTTTAAAGAACTGATGTTTATATAAGGAATATATGAAATCAAACATTTTATACAATCAACTAATGTCTTTCCATAGAAATTTCTGTCCTGTAAAGTAATCTCCGATCGAATTGTAATACGTAAAATCATTGGGAAATGTAAAAACGCAAACGTGTGTCATTACATCACGGAATTTAAGTGGATAGAACATTCTCAGTCCATCAAGAATATAAAGACGTCCGTCAATCAACCTTTTGCGTCTCCAACGTTTTGGGTACATTCAAGTAACTAAAAAAGAAGTCCTTCTACAACTACCCTTTGTCATTCAGATTGAGGGTACAATCCAAAGCAAAAAATAAATATCATTTCACACATCCTTAATGGCGTCCAGTTTAGTGTTCTGTAAAAGAGATAAATTTTTATTAATGAATTTAACTCTTTGTTTTTGTATTCTATTTAGGACTTACATGATTGATCATCTGGTTCGTCTATCTTGCATTTTACATTGTAATTTAAAGTTGGTTTTCGATGTAGAGGGAAGACACTACCCTTTCCCTATTCGGGTTTTTTAGGCTGAAGGGCGAGAGGCTTCAGGACTTTGGACGTTGGCGAGGGTACCGTTTTGTTCTGGATCTGGAGCTCTAGGCGGCGAGGTGTTCCCGTTTGTTCTGGACGTGGACGCTTTAGGACTGGAGTGCTAGCGAGGTGCTCGTTTGTTCAGATACTGGATGTCTCGTGGCAGTCATGTCCTGCGATTTCCACGCTTTGGTGTTGTACTTAAATCCTATTGGTGTTCTAATTACAACTTCGTACGCTTGTTCACTCGTGGTCGTTTCAAGTCCGAAAAATGAGGAAAGTCTGTAATCCCTGCCCTTAGTATTAGCCCCGTTTAACCTAACATTTTCCATAAATTTTTCAATATTTGTTAATTTAAATGTACAAATAATTTATAAAATGAAACAGCTTTAGTCATGTTTTGTAGTAAACTCTTCTGTATAACATTTTATCACAAAATTAGACAATTTTTATTTCAGTTTATATAATTGTTTGTATTTTTTCTCAAGCCTAACTTAACATTTCAAGTGTCATTGTCTTTACCATTAAATGACTACATCTTTTCTATATAGAAAATTACTCAGTTGCATATTTGTATTCACTAAATGAATTGACTCTATACTTTTTTCCTATAATTAATGGTAAATTCCTGTCGCGCTTACATTGCTGTCTGCATTTTATTTTATCGAAAGAGTGTTCTGTTGCTAGTTCTATTTAATTTTTTTCTTTTATAAAACACTCCGACACACTGCTTCTTTATATTGATTCCTAATTGAAGTGAATATCTATGCTAACAAATCTATTGTTTTTTGATCAAAAAGACATGTCTGGGTTATTTGCTGCTGCAGGGGTATTCTCAACACCTGTTCCCAACAAGCACAACTGCTGAAATGAATGAAGATGGCCATATTTCTATTTATATATGTGATAAGGTCAAATCAATTAGAATGGACTCACAACTTTTCCAAAACAAACAATGCGACTGATGTAATGTAAATGACATGCGATCAACAGCAAAACTTAGTGCAAAACCTGTCGCGTATTGCATTTTTCTGCATTTAATTTCAATCGAAAAGTGTCTCGCGAGAAGAGTCTATTTTTCAAAAATGCGCTTAGCTGTGTTATATTAGATTAGATAATACGAACATTATCACTGAATAACCAAAAAAAACATTGCGACATAATTCGTAAAGATACGAGAAACCAAATCGACTTGGATCCAAAGATACGAAAGCAAAAATGAGTGCGAATAGCTGTCGTGATTGAAAAGTTTTTGCATTTAAATTTTAAACTGAAAGTCTAGGTCACGTATTCTATTTACTAAAATACCCCTTTATTGGTTTTATATTGATTCAATGATCAAACTAAATCTATCCCTAAAAGTTACATTGTTGATGATTCGTAAAGATTCGACCAACAACAAAAAACTTCGTGCAAACCTGGTCGCGTATTGGATTTTTCATTTATTTATCGAAGTGGTGTCGCTAAGGTCTATTTGCTTTCAAAAAATGTTTAGTGTTGTTATACTTTGAATGCATACGGCCTGGAATAACACAATAAACATTGCGACATAATCCGTAAGATAGCGAGAACCATAAGACTATTTCCCGACTTGACTCGCAATAGATACGAAACCAAAATATGAGTGTGAAGCTTGTTGCGAAATTGAGTTTTCGCTTTATTTTATCGAAAAGACTATCACCGCTCACACTCTCACTCACAAATCGTTTATTGTGTTTATTATTTGATACAAGATCAAACTAAATCTTCATCCCCTACCCACTCCCACCCACACACCTCCGCGTGACTTGATTTTCGTAAAGACTCGACAAACAAAAACTTAGTGCAAAACCTGTCGCGTTAATTGAGTTTTCGCATTTAATTCATCGAAAACGTGTCTCGCTAAAGCGTCTATTCTTCTTCAAAATGCTTAGCTGTTATATTGATGTTCATATCAATCTGAAATAACGCACCCAAAAAACAATAATGTTGTAAAAATAACGTTACCAAATATTTCGGAACTTGACTCGCATGATACGAAGCCAAAAATAATAGTGCGAAAAGGTGGCGGCGAATTGAGTTTCAACCATTTTATTTTCATCGAAAGTTATCACGTAATGTTATTCACTAAAATATCTGTTATTGTTTATATGATTCGATAATCAACTAAATCTTAGCCCCTAAAAAATGTTTAACGGAAGACCCTTAATATTCCTCATCAAAATCCTGTGTGATTTGAATTTTTTCTTTTTTCATATTAAGGGGCGACCAGCTTCTAACTTGGACTTTGTCATTAAAAAGGGCAA
The DNA here is from genome assembly GCA_903981925.1 of Ostrea lurida. NCBI lineage: Eukaryota > Metazoa > Mollusca > Bivalvia > Ostreida > Ostreidae > Ostrea > Ostrea lurida. The sequence goes on along the minus strand of CAJDSM010063228.1, from coordinate 9,157 downwards.
AGTAGCAACTTCGACCTTAAAAAAGATGGTAGCCTTTTAGTATTTAAAGACAATGAATACCAATTTAGCTTGAACAGTTGACCATTTAGCGTTCAACAGCAGCAAGGTTAGCCCTAAAAGACGTAGCAATCTTTATTTTTCAATGAAAGAAAGTGTTTCTCAACACTCTGGAAATGAGATTAGATGACCATTGGGTTTCCTTTTAAATATGACATCAATCCATAAGAAGGAGCCAAAACTTTTCACAATAAAATCTTTGGACTTATTCGTAAAGATTACAGAGAACCAAAAAGAATGCGAAACCTATCCGTATTGATTTTCGCATTGTTTTATCGAAAGGTGTCAATATGGTCTATTTTCTTTTTAAAAAAAAATGCCTATTGTGTTCTATATTGATTGATATCACCATAAATAAATATATGAGGAACAAATCATGTTGGTTATTTCCAACAAGGACAGATATGTCATTTCTGCCAGCTGGACAGAGAATTTTTCTCAAATCCTGTGGTCCACATAGCACAGCTGAAATGAAATAAATGAGCAGGTTTTTCTTAATATGACAATCAGTACAATAAAGAAAGACAACTTTGCACAAAAAACATTGCGAACTTAAGTCGTAAATGCATAACGTAACACACCAAAAAAGGGATGCGGAAACCTATGCGTAAATTGATTTTCGCATTATAATTTATCAAAAGTGTGAAATCGATATGGGTTATGTTTCTTTCAAAAAGATCCTATTGTGTTTAGTTGTTGATAATCACCATAATCAATATCAAGAAATCATGTTTATTTCCAAAGACAGAATATTTCATGTTGACCTTAGAAAAATTTCTGCAACATCCCTCTGTTTACACAGATGATCACAAGCCTAAATGAAGATAAATCGAAGCATCGGTTTTTCTTTAATAATGACATCAGCTACGAATAAAGAAAACAACTTTTTCACAAAAAAAACAATTTGGCGACGTAATTCGTAAAAGATACGAGTAACAAAAGGGAATTGAAACATCCGCAGGTATTGATTTCGCATTAAAAATTTTATCGAAAGTGTGGGTCGTTGGTCTGATTTCTTTCATAAAAATGCCTATTGTGGATTATATATGATTGATAATCAAACCATGAATAATACAAAAGAATACATGTTTTATTTCAAACAGACAGATATGTTTTGCATGTGACCCTTAGAAATTTCTCAACCCTGTTTACACATGGCACAGCTGAAATGAAGATCAAGAGCATGGGTGTTTTCTTTTAAATATGCACCCAGTACAATAAAGAACGACCAACTTTTCCAAAAACAAAAATTGCGACCTTATTCGTCAAGATTCACCAACCAAAAGGGAATGCGAACCTATCGCCGTATGGATTTTCGCTTTGAATTTTATCGAAAATGTCGTCGATATGGTCAAATTTTTTAAAGATGTACTATTGTGTTATATTGATTGATAATCAACAAACATAAACCCCAACAATTCATGTTTTTATATTTCCAGAAACAGCAGAATATGTGTTGATGTGCCCTTAGAAAACATTTTCTCAACATCCCTGTACACATCGAGCCGGACAGCTGAAAATGAAGATAAATGGTAAGTCATGTTTTTCTTTTAATCAGAATCAGTACAATACAGAAACGAACTTTTTCCACAATAAAAAACATTGCAGCGTAGTCGTAAAGATAGAGCAACCAAAAGGGATGTGACACTATCTGCGTATTGATTTCGCATTTAATTTTATTCGATAAGTGATGTCGATATGGTTACTTTTCTTTCAAAAAATGCCTATCTTGTTATTTGAATTGATAATCACCATAATAAATATCAAGAAATCTCATGTTTTATTTCAAACAACGACAAGAATAGGTGTGTTGCAGTGTGACCTTCGGAGAAATTTTCTCACATCATGTACACATGAGCACAGCTGAATATGAAGATAATGAGCATGGTTTTCTTTTAATATGAACCCATCAGTACAATAACGAAAGACATTTTCCAAAAACAAAAAATTGCGACTTAATGTCGTAAAGAGATACATAGAACCAAAAAGGGAATGCGAACCTATGCGCGTATTGATTTTCGCATGTTGATTTTATCGAAATGTGTGATATGGTCAATTTTTTTAAAAAATGCCTATTGGTGTTATATTGATTGATAATCAACTCAGAATCACCACAACAAATCAATTTATTTCCAAGAACAGACAGAATATGTGTTCATGTGACACTAGAAAATTTTTTCTCACACATCCTGTACAGACAGAGCACAGCTGAAATGAAGATCAACTGAGCCATAGGTTTTTTTCTTTTAATATGAATCGAGTAAAATAAAGAACGACCAACTTTTCCACAGAAAAAACATTGCGACTTAATTCGTAAAGATTACGAGAACAAATAGGGATAATGGAACCATGGCGTATTGATTTCGCATTGAATTTTAATCGAACAGTGTGTCAATATGGTCTACTTATTCTTTTAAAAATTGCCGCATGTGTTATATTGCATTTGATAATCAAACTAATCAAACACAAACAAAATATGTTTTATTTCCACGAAGAATATGTATTTTGCAGATCGGACCGATTTCTCAAACATCTGTTACAAAGGGGTATACCATGAGCACAGCTGCTTTAGAAAGATAGTATGGCACTTGGGTTTTTCTTTAATGATACATCAGTACATAAGAAGACACTTTCCAAAAAAAACATTGCGATTAATTAGTATGAAAGATAGATACAAGGGAATGCGAGAGACCTAATTCTGCGCATATGATTTTCGCATTTAATTTTTTATCGAAATAGTGTCCGGCATGGTCATAAATGCTTATTCTTTCAAAAAAGTGCACCCAATTGTGTTATTGACGTGATAAATAAAACGATAATATACACGAATGGTGTAGTTCGTCCGCAAAGAGGCGGGGAACGCAGAGTGATATGGATGTGTGCATTGTGACAGCGCGTAGAGAAATTTTCTTCAGAACGATCCTGTTTACCAATGGAGCACAGCCGAGAGTGAAAGATCAAAGAGCGTGGTGTTTTGCTTTAATTATACATCAGGTACATAAAGAAGACAACTTTGCACAGAAAGAACATTGCCCTAATCGTAAGGAGATACGAGAACCAAGAAAGGGTAATGAGTGATAGACCTATCGGTAGTGGTGATTTTCGTCGCGCATTGGAATTTTATCGAAGTGGTGTCAAGTATGGTCTATTCTTTTCAAATTATATCCTTGTGTTATCTTATTGAGTAATCAATCTCTATAGCACACAACAAATTATGTTTTAATTTCCGAACAGAACAGAATATGTATTCTGCAGGATGCCAGAAAATTTTCTCAACATCCTGTTACCAGAGCACAGCTGAATGAGATAATGAGATGGTTTTTGTCTTTTTTTAACAGACTTCAGTCCATAAGAAAGATCAACTTTCCCAACAAACAAAAATTGCGACTTAATATTACGTAAGAGATACGAGAACCAAAAGGAATGCGAAACCGAATCGGTATTGATTTTCGCTTTTGATTTTCGAAGTGTGTCAATATGGTCAATTTTTTTAAAAAAATCCTATTAGTTTAATATTGATGATAATACAACGTATTCAGAATAACCACAACAAATTATGGTTTTTTTCAGAACAGGACAGAATGTGTTTGCTGTGACACTTAGAAAATTTCTCTGAACATCCTGTTACACATGAGCATAGCTGAAGATGAAGAAATGAGCATCGGTGTTTTCTTTTTAATATGAGATCAGTAAATAAAGTAAAACAACTTGTTTCCACACAAAACAATTGCGACTTAATTCCGTAAAGATAGAGAAACCAAAAAAGGGAATGCGAACCTATCGCCGTATTGATTTCTGCATACTAAATTTTATCGAAAGTGTGTCGATATGGTCTATTTTCTTAAAAAAATGGCCGATTGGGTGTTGTATTATTTGATATAACCATCATATATAAAGGAAATCATGTTTTATATTTCCAAAACAGACAGAATATGTAGTTTTGTCAGTGACAGAATAATTTCTCAACTCCTGTTTACACCATAGCACATACAAAATCTATTGTAGGGCAACACGGATCTCCGACAAACGCAAAGATAGGACCAGGTGCCCTGGAGGAGTAAGCATCCACTGCTGACCGGTCACACCCGCCGTGAGCCCGTAGTCGAAGCATAGTAAACGGAGTAACCCGTCGTCAAATATAGTACGAAAATGACAGTCTAACAAAGGGTATGAAACAAATCAGTCAATATTTGACTTATTGATAATTTGTAATCGCAACCGTAGAATTTGCGAAATGATGACTTTAAACGAGATTCGTTTTAACCTTGCAACATCAACTTTTTGGTTAGTAGTTGGCCTCGCTTTAAAAAGTCATACTTTTGGCATTTCCTTGCGTATCGAATCAACTGAGAGACATACACACCATAAGCAGGTGATAGTGGTACATTACTACATAGAAAAGGAAAGTTGACGATTGCAAAGTCAATGCCATCACGTTTATCACATAACGTAGTTGTCAGTCTGCCATTAGAATCAACATTAGTGAAATATCCAAATATGAAGCAGATCTGTCAGATTCTGTGGTGTCCTTTATTTCGAGTTTGTCAGGCTATATCAAACAAAGAGAAACAAAATATGGTTAACTGAAAATAAATGGCAAAAAATAGGTGAAAAGGGACAATTAAACAAAAAAAATACTGAATACAAAATATCAAAGATTGCAATACCAAATCCAGATGAGCTATAAGATAAAAGATAAACAGGTGAAGAAAAGTACGCTACGACCTTGCCAGGAGGCAGAGACAACAGCTGTTCGTGGCGAAATGAGCACAGTGTACGAAATCATTAAAGAGCTATGTGGAACAACAAATGTAAATGCAAGCCAAGTAAAAGATAAACAAGAAAAAAACCCACTGACAAATTAAAGCGGAAGACTAAGCAAAACGAAGTCCTCAATAGATCCGATCCAATAGAAGAAACCAACACCACACCATCTGAAGAAGACATTGATATTGATACAAGTCCACCATCATTGCAAGAAATAACAAAAGCAGTGAAGTCTCTGAAGTACAAAAAAGCTGCTGGAGTCGACACAATCCATGCTGAGATCTTAAAGTCAGATGTCAATACAACTGCCACAGTTCTAAATCGTCGCTTCACAAACATCTGGGAGTTTGAGACAATACCATCGGACTGGGGAAAAGGCCAAAAATACTCAATTCATAAGAAAGGAGCTTACAATATTGTGATAACTGGAGAGGAATTACCTTGTTTTCTGTACGTAGCAAAGTATTTTGCATGATCATAGCAGAATAGATATCATAGTTGATGAAAAGCTCCGAGAAGAATAGGCCGAGTTCAGGAAAGAACGAGGATGCATTGATCAAAATTTTA
>CAJDSM010063216.1:832-15584 GCA_903981925.1 Ostrea lurida | reverse complement strand
GGGGGGGGGGAGACATAATTCTTGTAACAAAAGTTGAAGCAGTTCATCTATCTTTGTGTAATGCAATTTAATATGATTTCAACAGCTCTGAAAATGATCCCGTTTCTATACATAAAAAAGCCCCATAAACACACACAAATAATGTATCACCACCACAGTTACAATTTCGTAACATAAAATGTTTATAAATAAATCTTCAGACATAGTTACATAAAATTAATGAACATGTATTGCACTCATTTTCCAGTATCTGTCGCTTCTCAGTCTGAATTCTTCAGTCCTTTTGCCTCAATAATAGTCAGGATTGCATCCCATCGAACAAACTGTCTCGATACCAGAGTGATCTACATGATATTAAGGAATCTTTTTCTATCATATCCATATCAAATTATAAAAGGAGAATTTATTTCCTTCTAATTACGCAAAATGCAATGTCCTCCAACACAGTGAACCTCCCACTGTTTAGATTGAGACAAGACTTGAGCATCTTCGCTAGCCAAGGGTACAATACACGGTGTTTCTTCGACTGATTGTATCGTCACCCCTGGCTAGTCGAAAGCTTGAGACAGTATGAGTTCGAAAGTTGTGAAAGAATAATCAAAGGGTGCGATTTATTTGGCAGTTTTAATTTTGATCGATGGTAATGACACAAATGGAGGCCCACTACTCAGCAAGAATAATCGACACTTCATTCCATGCAGACCTTTGAGTGAAGTTAAGTGCTTCTCTTGATAAACCTTCATCTCACTGGTTGTGATGTCGGGGATAGATAGATAGTATAGATAGATAGATAGATAACATGTGTTATAATTATATATTGTGTATCCCCTGCTCCCCCCCCCCCCACTCTCCCCCTTTACACACAACACACACACAAAGTTTTTGTTTGCAGTTGGATAGTATTAACAAAGTTAAGGTTCATATTTCTTTGCAGTTTGTATAATCAACCAAATATGTTCACAAATCCACTGATACAAGTTTATATGATATCAACTTTGTGTTATGTAACCTATGAATCTGTTGTAGATCTCTCTGTTTCATATTCTATGGATCTCCAATTTCCTTTCAATTAATTCAATTAATTTCTTTCACCATTGAAAATATGATGCATACATAAAGGATACTAATAGGTATTATTAAGTTGCCACAGCAGCCTGTCTAGCTTCTTTCCAAGTTAAATTAGAAGTTGATCCGAAAAGTTATTTGTAAAACATTTTAAATCAATATTTTGCTATACATAGATATTAATAGTATTTTAAAGACATTCATACTTTTATATTTATTTTCTCTTTCACAATAATTTAATAATCATTATACCCCCCACCTGTTGTTTTATTGAATCGGACCTCAGAATGCTTCAAAAACTTTCTGTAAACAAAGGTGGTTGCTGTTGAAGGAGAAATACAACTTTTATTATATTGATACATACAGAAATCATTACGTTCAGATATTATCTGCTTTTAGGATTAACTAATAACAAAAATACTTATTTTGTTGTGGTACTTCGTAAAAATTGCTCATTGGTTTGCCCTGAAATTAACATCTATAATATTTGATCATAAACTGAAAAAAAAATTAGTGCTTCCCCCATTTTTCTATATATATGGCCTTACATGTAGATAAAATTTTTGAGAAGGCCAGGTGATTAATCAGATTTTAAAATCTTTGCCCTACAGAGCATACATAGGACCTCTCTCCATATTCCCTCTTTCTTTTAAATGGAAGCATTTTCTTAGGCGCCAAAAATATACTTGTTGTGTGCTCTTTATAATACATACTTGTGTTAAAAAGTTTCACTGCTTTCTTTAATATCTACTACCATTTTTACTAAACACTTCCCCCCCTCCCCCCCCCCCCCCCCCTCCACAACCACACACACATGTTTCCCTATTTACCCAAAAGTCAAAGTGTAGAGATGGAAAGGAAAAAGAATTACAGTGGAACCCTGTTCATAGTTTATTACGTTAGACTGATTGGATTTTCAAAGCACAAAACCTTAATAAACCAATATATAAAATATAAACATGGTTATCATGTTTGAAAAGTAGTCACTGTACCTTTCAGGTGCTCACTATCTAATGCAGGTTTCAATTCTTCCATGTTTTCCAAATGTTTGGCTTGGTCCCTTAAAAACTCCTCTTCTAAAACAACATCCATGGAAATTAATTAGCATCATAAAGGAATGTTATGAATACAAAATTAATCAAGGACATTGTCAATACATAAAATAATTATGCATCCTACATACATATCGTAATTACACAAATTTAAAATAACTCATCCTATAACTTACTCCATTTACACTGAAGTCACTTATTTGAAATTATCATGTACTTTAAAGTAAAACAAAATCCCCAATCTCAGTTTCTCATTTTCTCTGCATTAAAATGTCAGTTACTGTTTAGGTAAATTGAAATCGCTTTATATTGAAATATCGCCTATATGGAAATCAATGATTGCTTTGCTAAGCTAATTATTGGTTTTATAATGACTAAAATGAAGTCATCTAGATGGTACTTGTCACAGTTGGCGACCTCAAATACACAATTAGATAGATATCAATGCATTCGTGGATTTGTTTCATCGCATATTTTTTAAGAAGCCTCCAGGGGTATAATTAATCTCAGCGAGATTCATCGAGGCTAATTATTATTTGGACTGGTCACCTCCTCCTCGGAAGAGGCGACCAGTTTAAGTATTTAGCTTCGACGAATCTCGCTGAGATTAGGGTATAATCACTCTTTATAGACAGCCGGTGGACAGGATCGTTTGTTAAAATGACCTCTCCATAAAAAAGGAAAGACTTTGTCATTGGAAACCAAATAGAAAACTGTCACACGCTCTAACGATTTCCCGTCGAGTCCTCACCGGCTAGAATGACCTCCTCCTTCGCTTCCTCACTCATGGTCATCTCATCAGTGTATGCTGGATCTAAGTATTTCTGTAGGTCTTTGGCTGAAAATAAAAAAAATTCCCGTTAACATTTTCACCAGCCGTACGATACTGACTGCATTAGAGTGATTAATGACATAAAATTTTTCAGAATCATAATTATAAAAAATATGAAAAATGAGGGAGAATTATATGTACAACTTATTTCTGTACAAAACAATTTCAACAGTCAAAGAAATTCTCAACTTGGGTCTAAAATACACTGTAGGCAGCTGCAAATTAAGGTGGCTGAAAAGCTATCAGTAAAAAAACGTTTTGTCTTTTAGTTTTTAATTATTACCTCCTTCTAAGGAACTCTATGATTCTTGTGCTTGGTGCTTGTATCCCCAGGGTCTTAAAGGGACGTTACTGCTCAATTTGGTGATTTTTTTTTTCTCTTTTAGCACCCCTAATTACCTTATTCTTTTTGAATATAATTAAAGTAGATACATGAATATTTTTCAATTCACAAATGATTGCATGTTTATTGAAAGTTACACTACTGACTAGGAAACAACTCATACTAGCGTAAATTGAATTTTTGTCCAGGAAGCCAAAAATGATGGGGACATAACTTAAAAATCATAATATGTTTTATATCTGGAAATACATAAATTGTTATTTGTCTTGTATGAAAATTTTGAGCTAATTTTGATTCTTTCAATTTTTTGGACCAAATGACTTCCACGATCCCTTAATGGTTACATGCTTATTTCACAACAACATAGACTGACAGGTCTCATCAGTCAAACTCAAATGACTCAGAGTTAAAAGCATCACTAGTCCCAAGGTCTATGAAATCTATATTTGAGATTATATATATAGCTCAGGTGAGCAGAAAACAATGACTAGAAATGTAATTTTTCTCTCTTTCTGCATAGGAATGACACAGGCTCATACTACTAACTTGTTCTTTTATTGCTTTCTTACATTTTCTGTAGATCTCGGATATCCTCTTCTTACTCTTGGTTGAGGCAGAAATCTTCTCATGGATGTTGGCTAGTTTGTCTAAGCACTACAATGTATAATATGAACATGTTTCCATAACAATGCTTTCATACAATATTTGTCATCATTCAATACTTATACATATCTCTGTCAATCAGCATACTATAAAACACATGTTACAGATCAAAAATTTACTTACAAACATACATAAAACTTTACCATTTAGCATGAAATCATGATGCTGCCTCTATTTACCCTGAGGCCCATGGTCCACAATGCTCATCTGAGTCACTGTGGTATTATNCACATAAAAACTTTACCATTTAGAATGAAATCATGATGCTGCCTCTATTGACCCTGAGGCCCATGGTCCACAATTAGTGTTAAATCTAAAGCAAACTAGCATNAGAAGCATGGATTTTATAAACTATGGACACCTAATTGTATTACAGGAGGACATGAATTAAGTGTTAGATCATTTATAATAGATAAAATGAAGCTAAGTTTTTATTGGCAAGACCCAAAGATTTTGAATATTTCATTAGAGCTGTTCATGAAAATAAGAATAAGCCCAAATTAAGTAAAAATAACAAGATTAGTCAAGCTAACAGTCAGACAAATGGCAAACATTAATTATCAGAATATCTCACTAGATCACTCCACCTACGCAAGTTAAANTCAGAGTATCTCACTAGATCACTAGATCACTCCACCTACGCAAGTTAAAAATCTAGCTCATCAAATATCAATGAACATTAACATGGAAAGAGAAATTCAATAGTTGAAACAGGACAGCTGTAGTACATAAGATTTCAAATGTTTAACTTTATTACTTTAAATATAATTCACTAATAAAAGAATTGGGCAAAAGCTATATAGCCCATATTCAATGGCCCTCTCCCTGATTTCAAATGTTTTGAATATTAAAAACAGGTATTAGTGATTTTTTATTTCATGATCTAAAAGCCATAAGAAAAAGAGCCATTTTCCAATTCAATTGAAACTAGTTTGAATCAAAATGCTTGCATAAAATAAAGTTGTTAGCTTGGTTATACAATAAATTTGAATAAAATATTGTTTCAATTAAGGTTTCTTCACTTTTATTGCTACTCAGTGTATTAGATGGTGTTTTCTGTTCAATAATCATTATATATTGTAAATCCAACCCAACAAACTCTTGAAGCATATTAATTAGATGTACAATACTTCATACATGTTAACATGTATTAACTTTTGTCTATCACCATGCCTTGTCCGCAGTTAACACCCATATTCCCATTCCAGTGTTCTTTTCTTGCACATGTTTTATGTACCTGTTTTATGTACCCGGACGTAGAAATCATATATGTAGATTACTGAGATGAGAAGCAGTCTATGCGAAAGTTTTTTGAGCCACACAGGACATTCGGTCCTATGTACTCAATGGACACACAGGACCGAACCAAATTTTGTCAGACTGAAAAACAATCTAGTGTAAAATAATGAAACACGTGAAAATGCAGAACCAAGGAAATCTTATCTATTATAGTATACTAATACTATTTCAACAGACTTCCAAAAATTGCTCCCACATAATACTTGTAATGAGACGTTTCACTTGCTGTTTTAATCACACTAATTTAATTGCTTGGATTTGTGCTGTATTTTTTTTTTTTTTTTATTTAAAACCCAACTCAAAACTGGTAACTTAAACATCTTGCTTTCTTTTCCGGTGTAAAAAAAAAAAAAAGGGTGAATCAGACCTGAGGCAGTACTGTACATCCATCAGGTCTGATGGTCCGATGTCTTTCGCATAGACTGTAGATGTGAATATCATAAATGAATCTACAAAGTTCTGTAAATGGAAAAATCCTTCCAATAGGTCCAATATGCAAAAAGAAAGGTGAAGTAAGCCTTGGAAGTGCATAATTATATATGTCTAGTGTAAATAGAAAACCAAGTACAGAAATTTGATTATTTGTGAGTAGTGTTACAAATAACTAGCTTACAACAGTTACCTCTACTGCACTCTGTTTTTCCTGCTCAAATCAAAAGAAAAGATACATGTACAACGACCATGCTTGTCATGCACACAGAGGCCACTACATTTTGTATTTTAATGACTTAGGAAAATACAGGCATGTAAATGTAGTCCATGTAACTCAAAAATATTGTAATACAAACTAACACGCAAAAACAAAAACAAATGCACACCAGAAAAATCTCCTTTTGTATACATTTTAAGAGGATATGGAAATGCAATAAAATTGCCCCCAGTATCAAAGATAACAAATATTTTAATAAAATGAGAATGGTCTGAGGCTGACACTAATTTCACTCTGCTGGTCATTTACTGTACAATACAACGTTGAAATTTGAAACTCTCTTTACAAAAATTAAATTAATGCTTTTAAAAGAGCAACCTCAAGTTGTGTTAATTGTGCTGTCAAGTTACGTATACTTTTCAGTTTTCACAGAAAATACATATATAAAATTTATAGCATGATTGTTTATTTTGCAATTATATTAAAGACCAAAACACAAATTTCTATTTTTTCTTTGTTACAAAATATTATCCAAATATTAAAGCACACCCATGGGTCAAAAGTAAAAAACTTCTGTGTCAAACAAGTGCATATATTCTACATGCAGTGTTACTTTCATCAGAACTTAAAGGCATATTGTCTAACCACATTTGCTCATTTTTTCATCAGCAGAACTAACTCCGCGTATTGACTGTTAAAAAGTTAAAAGGACGTAAAAAACGGTAAATCGTAAAAAATAAAAATGATTAATTGTCGTTTTTGTTGAAGTTTGTCTGCCAGAGAATCTGATTAATTATACAATATACCAAGATCTCTGATGACGTTTCTGATAACTGTCCGACAACGTCAGACAGACGAGTCACACATGCTAACCTCTATTCGGCACAGCCAACGGTTAACAGTGCAAAGAAACAATCACCACATTCTAACTTACTTAGATAATTCTAACGCAAACTGCTGCGTATTATTTTTTTAACTTCTAGTTTATATGTACTTGAAAACCTTGAATTTTCATTGTGCTGTATAGTCATTTTAAGAATTTTTTGGTCGCTTGAGGCCCCTTAGCTAAACTGCGCTGTCAAACTAGCAGCTGATTTTTTTTGTTTTTAAACTACCCCCCTCCCTTCTGAATGGGAAAAATTAGCGACATTTCCTAACATTGGTAAAAATCATCTTGTAGTCGCAATTAGAATGATAAAAAATGCGATACAAATACAATCGATACCTCTCTGTATTACCCCATTCGCATTCCATCACAAAACCTTTTGCATACTATGCAGGGTTTGGAGGATAAAAACCTGGAATGAAAAAAAACTCCCCCGTATTTTCTCTTTGTCAGAAAAATTAACCCCACTTTACTATATGTGACTTTTTTAGCAACTTTTCTTCTACTTTGAAATTGGCGAAAAAATAGGCTGCATGACTTGGCGAAAACATACCCAATTTTTGGGAGGGGACGAACCACCATTATCAGTGGGTATTTTGGCATGAAAAAAAAATACTGACTAGGGGTCATATGATACAAGGCGGGGCTAAATCGAATTTTTGTTCGTCCCGACAAGCAATTCAACGAAAGTATTTTTTAGTTCTTGGAGTAACGAAATAACCAGTAACAATCATATTGGGTAACAAATATTAATTTAATATCCATCATAATCTTAAACGATTTCAATGCATTCTAGAGTGGAAATGAAATATGAGATTTTGTTAGACAATATTGCCCTTTAGGGCCAAGACATACTCTTTTCTCCTTGGTATATGCACTTTGTCTTGGCAGGTCTTAATCATAGAATGAGCCTTTGTCATAATTTATCTTCTGTAATAAATGACTTTCTATGTCTATACTCCTCAGCCCTGCCACGCATATCATTCTACCCACAGATAATGTGCCATTTCATTCGTAATTCTTCCTTTGATCTATTTATAGTGTTATTCGCTCTCACGATTAACACAGGTGGCATCTGATACCATGGCTAGCCAGCTCACACTCTTCCAGCAGATCGATATCAATGTTTACTCAGTGAATGTGAGATCAATATATATATTTATAACCTAATTTAGCATAAGATAATTAATTAATTATGTATGCTTTTTCATTTTTTACTACGCTTGCTGAAGCTCACTGGTAGAGATTCATGCCTCTTCCTCGCTTTTCCTTTATTTATATTGATAAAACTGCCGACTTCAGAATTCCTGACAGTATTTAAAAATAGTATACTGTACTGAAAGGTCTGTCGTATGAACTTCAAACTTCAAGAACTTTTAAAATTACGGTAAAGTAATGCAATGCAGTTCGCTATTCTAAATACAGCAACTCTACAACACTTAAGTCAACATTGAAACATTACCCTAGGATAAAATGCATCTTTCTCAGAATTACCAAAACACTATATTTTCCATAAAATCTCAATCTTCTCTCTAGAAGAATATTCATGGTCAGCCATATTGTACAGACGAATCGAAGTGTGGGACTTTTCGACCTATGAAATGTTTCGATCCTCGGACGGTTCGGACTAGAGACGGTTCTACCTAAGACGTTTCACGGACTCTCTTACAACGGGGTCGAAACGTCTCGCCTGATTTTGTTTAATAAATATTGTTGATTTAAACATAAGGATTTCCCTAAACTTTGAAAATCAAATAACATTTCCTGCGAAATTTTGATTGTTATGTTTGAATTTTGAACACTAAGAAAGGAGAGACGCTAATTATATGTGAATTGAAAGTGACCAAAGTCTTTGAAAATACTATGAATTAAGAAGCCGTGCCTGGGTGTAAGACAATAATGATGAGCGGGGTTTTTGGTGTAACACGACCAAGATATATACATGTACGTACTGAGGCGATTCCATACAACCTTCGTTACACACCGCCCAAAGAGTAATAATATTCTCGAAGGGAATCTTGCAATTTACATGTCATAATACATGCACCAATGATTAGCGCTATTAGCTAGTTGACAGCAAAAGCGACCGCAACTTTTGAAAACACATTAAGAACGCAGTGTTTGGGTGTGAAGATCGATAATTGAAGTTTGTGGTGGTACATCATCCAAATAATGTATGTGAGGCACCCCACACATCTTCGTTACACCCAACAAATAATTTGAAATTGGGTCGAAGCGCTCCTTTTGGGTCGAAACAGTCATGTTTTAGAGAGACGTTTCGACCGAAATTGTGTCCATACGTCGTGAGGTCGAAACGTCTGAGGTAGATAATGTCCTTTGGTCCGGAAACGTCCGTTACCGACGAATCAACTAAAAATCCGAAATACAAATCAAGAGGACATTTAATGATATGACATTAAAATTGAGATGAATGCGGTCATCAGAGCAATCAATTAAAACTTGACTTTCCCAAACCACAAAATAACCTTATATTCCCGAGTATATTCATACAGGTATAATTTATAATAATTTATATATTTATATAGTTTTTGTAATTCGAGCCCCGATGTATTAAATTCCGGATAATCCTTCCCTAATCCCGGAAAAGGGAAGCACGGGAACACGATCACGCAACAACATGTAGCAAACCTATCAGACGAAAACTTAGTCTTAGGTTCCGCCTAGAAGGGAAACCAAAAGAAGAAAAATGAAGCTAAATATGGACAGTTATTTTTCTAATGCTTAATGATTACCTCATTTGCTTGGCTGCAGCACCTCCGACAGTGAACCAAGGTCGAGTGAAGAGAAAGTGGAAGTATGCAAAGGGTTCGGTGCTGCGGGTATTGTGAATATTGCAAGGTAAAATTGAAAAAATAGGAAAAAACTATCCTAACTCAAACTTGAACTGGTAAAAACATATCCTCAATAAATCAGAGACGGGGTTTATATTTATGATAGGGGTCGTACAGGGGGCTAATACAGTTCTGTAGTAAAAACCGAGGGCATGCTCTCCTGTACATTTGTTCTTTACAAAATATGAGCAAAATCCTGCGTTTTGTTATATCATTCCTCCCCATCATTTCCTGCTGAAAATTTATAAATGGTAAGCTTTGCAATTTACCGATAGGAAGTGCGACAGAACTGGAAAATCTATGGCTGGACCGGGGAATCGACCCAGGACCCTGCCATTAACTAGCACGTGCCCTTACCACTGAGCTATCCAGGCCGAATGTCCAAGTCTGTTGGCCCTAAAATTACTACATTCTCTCCCTCCTTACAGTGTCTTCGTCCTCAAAAGACAACTACCCAGGTTCTAACCCTGGTCAGGACTTCACCTGCATTTGCCAGGGGTCACAGCTGGCCCACAATCTGTAATAGGAAGGGAGAGAAATGAAGAAAAATTCTATGGCTTGACCAGGAATCAAACCGGGAACCCTGTATTACTATCGGGTGGTCTTAACCCAACTGAGCTATCCAGGCCCGATGCTCCACAGCCATATAGCCTAACTACTACACATCATAAAATTTATAATTTCCACTTCGAACAAAAATGGTACCTCATTGAGATTCATTGAGGGTAAATATGTGGATCAGTCCCTCTTCAACATAGGCAACCATTCCAAATATTTATTAGTCCTCAACAAATTACAAAACGTGTAGTGGACAGTGTTATAGGAATTTATACTTCCTTACTAAAGGAGCTAGCTTTTCTGGTGGTGTGGTACAGCTTGAGTTGGATTGAGTAAGTTAAGGAGCAGCACTTGGATGGGTGACAGCTACATGTTTAATAACAAAATGGTTGCAGGGGTGGGTGTGTGGCTGCCAAGTAGAGTTCTCTTTGGAGTTATGAGACTTGTGTCCATGTACGGAATATACGGATGTGTTTCATCAGGGAATCGAGGCGTTTGTAGTCGAGAATGATGGCTACAATTGGCAATCGAAAAAAATGCATATGCATGAAGAAACAGAGTAATGAAAGTTTTCCTATTTGAATGACTATTTTTTTTCTCAATAGTCACACCCCAGAAAGACCCAATGTGACCTATGATTAAAACATTTTAGTTAATTAATCTTCTTTGTGCTGATAAGCACATGAAGTCCATAACCAGAAACTTCCATGCTGGTCTGTCTTTGGGTGTCCATCCTTTGGGAGCTGTCCTCAATGAACATGTCATTGATCTCCTTCGTTTCTTTTCTCTACACCGATCTCCTCCAGGTCCTTCCTCTTCTGATCTTCTCTTAACCAGGTGGTGTTCCGCCTCAATGTAACCCTTGGGATGGAGGTTTGGGTGCCTTCACTAAGTGACCTATCAGCCATTTTTCTTTTCCTTATTACATGTGAAATACGAGGGATGATTGTTAGTCATACAGTAGCAGTTAATCATTCAATATGGATTTGGCCATATAGGAAGATGCGCGCTATTTTCCAAGACAGAGGGTCCTGGAAGTGTCTAGTTTGTTTGAAAATATGATTTGTTAAACTTTCCAAGATTCAGCATCATAAGGCCCTTTATAGGAGGACCCCAAGCACATTGGCTGATCAAAATCCTAGCCTTTTTAGTGTTAGTGCTGACTCGTTGGTTGACCTCCAGATGTTTTCACAGTGCTGCAATACGCTCTTGTGGCTTTGGAAAATTCAAGCGTCTTGCTGGTGATACTTACTTCTTAGGTAAACCAAAGTCTGTGGACTATATTAATTTCTGTATCATTTAGGGTGATGTGATTCATTTTGATTTACTGTTGACCTTCATGATCTTAGTTTTTGGTGTTATTGATTTCAGGCAATTTTTTTTGCGGGTTGGTTTTTCTTGCATGTCACAGTGTTGGTCGAGATCGCTGTGAGTGCAATGATAAACATATATAAAAGAAAGAGGAGTTGATGGCTTAGAAATTCCGGTGTTATTCAAATTGCAGTTAAATTGAATCTGCAAGATCCTGCCCTTCAATAAAACCAGGTGAATGGTAACGACTATGTTAGAATTATCTTATTAGGGTCCCGGATCAACACTATGGTGAACGATCCGCCCTCATAGCTTTTCACTTTGCCATGAAGTGTATACAATATAGAATTCATCATTTTTAAGTAGTGGGTTTTCTTTAAACTTGTTAATAGTTCTGCAAGCTGTGTGATCAAGACTGTCCAATTCGTGAAACTAGTGCATTCTAAACCCACTGTAAAATGTGCAAGGTAAGATTACATAGTTTAATTAGGAATCTAATCACAGGCTGATTGTTAGCACAAATATAATTGCTTGTTGTTTATAAATTCATAGAAATTATTATAAATGAAATAATACCTTTTTTCCTTGCCCAATCAATTATATTAACTTGTACAACTTCAATCTTGATGTGATTCCCATTATTCTTATCAACTGTCAATTATCGTATGGTGTTGTCCGGCTGAAATAGTTTGTACAGTACAGGCCATTAACCTCTGACCCTCTTTTGTAGATTTGAACAATGTTTACAGAATTGGTTGCCACTGGATCTAAGGCAGTGTCATGATCTTAAAGTGAAGATTATTGGTGAAAGGGCATGGTCAACAATTTCAGCAAGGGTTTTAACATTGTCCGGGTCATAACTTTTCACTGGGCGCCATGGATTGGAATAATATTTACAGAATTATTGCCTTGGGCTCCCAGGAAAGTGTTTGACTTGAATAGAGATTCACTGGTCAAAGGTCAACAATGCACATATGTTGTTTTTAATCATTGTCCAGGGCCCATAAACTGTCATGCATTCACATGAGTGCAGGGAAATGTAATATTTCACAGATTGGACCAAAGGGTGTGTGTCCATGATCCTTGAGACAAGGTTATTGGTCAATAGGTCAAGGTCGACAATGCAAACCATCGGTTTTAACATTTCTGAACCATAACCTTTTCACTGAATGCGTGGATCTTGAATAAGATTTCAATCAGAAATTCTTTGCCCTGAACTCAAGGAAGTGTAATGTCTTTTGAAGCCAAGGACACAATAATGACAGTGCCTCGAAGGCCCAGAATGATTCGGTTTCTATACAGATAACTCAGCAATTAAAGTAAGAATCATTACAGATGTAAATTTTGTGTTTTTAAGTAATTGTAAATTCTGCTACCTGTGCTCTGGAGTATGTGATACCATCTGCCAACCAGGTAAGTCCTTTGAGAAACCTGATTTAAGTATTTGATCTAATGTTTGACATATTTCCAAATGATTGAACTATTCACTCCTGTAAACAACAATCTACTGAGTCCTACTGCCGGGTTTATTGAAAATTAAAATTCTCCAAACAGATCAAATGTGAATGAAATAAATACTAGTAATTTTGTTATGGAAACATAAAGAATGAATCTATCCATAACAGAGGGACCCACATTACTGCAGTGTGCCATGTATTTACACGTTGACGTTTCATTTGGTGTGTTATATGACAAAGTATGCTGCTATTGTCAAGTAAGGTTCATGTCCAAATTAAAAATTTCAATCTGTCAAATGTGTGTACATGATATTAAAAGCCGTAACAGATATATTGTTGTACAAGTAACTTCCAAAAATACCCCAGAACTCTGTTTGAAAATTAATATCTTCTGTATTTTGTACAGTGCCAATCCCTTCGTCATGACCCTGAGGAAATAACGCAGACAGTTAAAATCGGTGAAACGATTGGAAATCACAGAAGAGCAAGGAGGAGTTGATAACACGCCGTGAATGTAGGACAGGCTATCTATTTCAGTTTCCATTATCGTTTCATCTTGCATTCCAGTAACGTCTGAGAGAACTCTAGTGTGTCTGTAGATGTTTCTGTTTGTATTATAAATAATGAGTAATGGTGATATAAAATGTATTACATTTATCAGAACTTAATTTATAATTGAACAAGATGTAATGTACACAGTATTTTAAGTATCACCACTCGAACTCGCTACTTAGTATCAGTAAAACTGGACATATTGTAAACAGTACATTACTAATTCAGAATTTTCAACATTTAGTTATATGCACATCAATTTTTTGAACGGGTTTTGGTGAATCATCAACTGTATATTGGCCAACATACAAATTTTGCTTATAACATTGTTTTCTATGCCTGAAATTCAACCAACCTTAATAATGTTCAGATGTATCATTTCAATAACAGTGTAGTAATCAAATTTTAATCATAGATATTAATCCAAGATCACAGAAATCAAAGCCTTTCCTAACTAACATAAACCGGGTATTCATTCTTAAAACTTTTAAATAGGAACCAAATTTTGTAGAATGAAATTTTTTTTTAAGTTTTGAGTATGTTTAGTGTGATATTGTTTAATGAGACAAATTTTATTTCCAAATTAACATTGTGATATGAGATTTTTAAGACTTTAATGTTTGAGTTTTGACATTTTTTCAAGTTGCAAGTATCCTAGCGCCCACACCCTTGTTTAATGGTTTGTAATTTAAAATTACACAATTAAATTAACTGTTTCGTTATGTGTTGGTGTATGTTTTTTCATTCCAGACTCAAATTAAAACAGTTTTTGTAAAAATGTATGATTTGTTGTTAATTTTGTGTCCCCTGCATCAGTGACGGAGGAGGGAGGCGTTTTTTTTTTTTTTTTTTTAGATCTGTCCAGTTTGCAACACATGGGTTTTCGCTAAGGTTATTAGCAATGGCACCCCAACATGAGGGAGTCTGTAATGGCAAAAGCAAAAAAAATCTCCAATTGTTGAATATGAAGGGCTATGGCTTCTTTAAGGGGAAATAATTGCAAAAATAGGTGGAGCCATATAAAAATCTCAATAACCATTGACCAGACAGAGCTGAAATTTAATTTAAAATAAGAGTTGGGCAAACATGGAACTCAGGATTATACCAGAGATGGGATCCAGGGTGCCTTGTAGGAGTAAGCCATATCCTGTTAACCGACACACCCACCATGAGCTTTCCATAATATGGAATAATTTGTACAATCAAAATGGAGTATAGTAAGAACAACTGGTA
>CAJDSM010063208.1:0-12598 GCA_903981925.1 Ostrea lurida | reverse complement strand
ACCTAAAACTGTGGCGCCTGTGGATTGCGCCTACAGTGGATACTATGGTGTGAGTTCTTTCTTTATTGATATTCATTGGTGTCAACCATGTGTGATTCCTTTTGTAATGACGGATATCTCATCCTAGATTTACTGTTCTATCTATGATTGTCACATTTGTTGCCTAATATCATTGAGTCCATTGAAATTGCATATACCGATCATTTCTGGTGTACTTCATTACGTCATTCTGTGATTCAGTATTACGTCCATTCTGTGATCATACGTTCATCTGTGATTCAATCTGTCTGCTCGTGTCTGTTTGTCCCCGTCTTTGTTGATTCATTATGACATTTACTAGGATTCTCTTTTGTCTATTGTCATCTGTGGGTGATTTCATTCGTAGTATAACAGATTTTTTCAGAATCTATATACTGATATATTCACCATTATATATATATATATATATATATAAGATAACTATAGATATTATATAGTACTGAGGGTCAGCTGTCCAGTGATTCATACATGTGTATAATTCTTGCTAATTAATTTCCTAAATGATCATTGTAATCTATGATTATGTATACTATTATTAGTCACCGGGTATATTCATTTGGTCAATAAATTCTGTAAATGTATTCGCTTTAAGTCATGTCTGTGGTTCATTCTGCCATTCTGTGATTCATCCTCTGTGATTCTTTGGTTGGTCAACTGTTGATTCATTTTGATTTTTTATGTCATTTATTCGTATATTCATTCTGTTCCACCATTTTGTGATTTAGGTTTTGTGGTGATGTTTGAGGAAAATCGTGTGA
This sequence comes from Ostrea lurida, assembly GCA_903981925.1. NCBI lineage: Eukaryota > Metazoa > Mollusca > Bivalvia > Ostreida > Ostreidae > Ostrea > Ostrea lurida. The sequence goes on along the minus strand of CAJDSM010063208.1, from coordinate 11,801 downwards.
TTTGACGTTTAATTCTTTCTAAGCCAGTTTGTGATTCATTGCATTTAGTCATTTTTATTATACCCCCGCTCCCCGAAGGAGGGGGGTTATCACTGTTTTACCTCTGTCCGTCCGTCGTTCCTTGCCAGTACACGAAAAAATATTCTCGTCGGCACTTTTCCTTTGAAACTGCAATATCACAGCCAATTGATATTTGATGTACTGACTTGCGATCTAACGGGGTCCATACGCACGCTTACTCGAATTCCACGACTTTTCGCAATGTTACAAATTGCCATGCCTACCGACTTAGTTTAATATTTTCTTGAGTGTTAATGGGTGGAAAATCCATATTTTTTCGTTCGGCACTTTCCTTCTGAAACGTGCAGTAACCTCAGTCAACATTGATATTTGATGTATGACTTCTTCTACGGGTCACCATACCGCGCTTACCGAATTCGACCGTTCACAATGCCAAACAGTTCCTGTTGCCCGACGCTTTGTCAAGTATATTATCGAGTCGTATTAAGTGTGAATCACATAAATTTCGTCGCATTTTCTTAACTCTGTACAACTGACTATCATTAGCCACTTATGATATTCTCTCAATTAGTATTATCTTGTTTTCATGATCTGAAGGGTCCCCATGCCCCCGCATTACCAATTCAAGACCTTTCCTCTTTCACTTCTTGTTAACCGACTTCCATCAAATAATTCCCTATTTGCAATGATTCAAATATTTCATCAACATGTTCTCTAAAACTGTGTATCACAGCCCTCTTTATAATATAATTGGTATAGTCACTTCAATTTAGGAGTCCCTATAACTGCACTTACTAAATTCATGGACACCTTTCGTACAATGTTAACCTGACTGTTATATAAACCTTACGCAGCAAAAAGATTGAACCAAATGCTCTATATAGCAGCTCATATTGCATGTACCAAATTAGAGCGGGAGTATCCACCGCAGTGAGCACATAACTCAATTCAGTAATCCTTCTTTGTTCTTAGAGCCTTATTCTTGTCTAGGATAATCTATTGTGTTCATTAATGTAGAATTAATGTGATTTCATTCTATCACCATTCGTGCAAAATAAATGTGAATAATTTTGATTCATCTCTGTGTAGTAAGTATGGGTGAATTCATGTTATCAGGCACTGATTTACTTTCTGTCAGTCATTTATACATTTGATTTATTTCTGTGCAGTCATTCAAAAAAAAAACTCGCTGTCCGGAAATCAAGAGAAATCGAGTATGCCGTCCCGCTTTTAACCATTTATTCCATGACGTAACAGATTATCGATGAATAACAATACAAGCAGTGAGTGCGCTACGATTCTAACGTGAAGGAACAATAAACAATATTTACATTTAACTGTTTAATCCCCTAATCAAAAAGCTATTAAGAATCTATTCTTGAATGAATGCTGGCTTATAAACTGCAAGAACCGATCACCAAAGTTTGGTCTTTGAGGTATGAAATACAAGAAACTACTCTGACAGGGTTTTAAAATATGTAAAATATATGAATGTTTTAAGGTTGAAAATGTATAAACTGTTGACCATTTGAATGTTTGTATTTTCAATGAAAAAATTACCGTTGTTTATTATTTTTTTGTTAATTTTGCACTCCTTTTTGATCGTGTACGATATGACATCATGTGTGCGTCAATCAAATGTCATATTTGCCTGTATCTTTTTTTTTCGTGTCATTTCATTGTGAGTAGAACAATTACTATACTTATATGGCTTGTTCATGAACCGCTACTTCCCCAAAAGGATGAGCCGGAAAGTTTAAAACATAATACAATAAAAGCACAAACAAATACATTTGTCTAACAACTTTTCATAACGCGCTTACCCATCATAATAATCATAGACGCTATTACAACATCATGCCATAATAATTGTATTAAATGTTCCGCCATTAGAACACTGCCCTTGGCAGCTCTTCACTTCAAAACAAAACGTGAGAGTCAATACCATTCTGAAATTACTTCTTTGCAACAGGTCATGCTTCAGTTTTTGAAATTGGGCGTATTGCCGTTTATACACGTATTTTAAAGTACATGTACCCTAATACTATCCTAAATATCTATTAAAGTAATATATTAATGTTTTCATTATCAAAATCGTGTCTATGCCCCGTTTATTCTGTCGGTTAACGGACAGAATATCACAGGACAAGGCATAGTCACAATGACGACTTTTGATTAGATAGGACAAAAAGGTCACACGACAAAAAGTCACAAAGACAAAAAGTCCCTGGACAAAAAGTCACATAATTACTTTTTATCGGAACCGACGAAATTTTACAGGAAAAATAAAAACAAATTCTTGCAGAAATGTAAAGCTTATATATTTTCTTAAACTTTACAAAGATAACACATATATTCTAAAATTCATACATGTATAAAAATCAATATTTCCTTATAAACTGGAATTTTGTCCTGTGAAAGTTGATCCTGCTTTTGTCCTACTTTCATTTCTGATTATGACTTTTTGTTCATGGCCATTTGTTTTATGTTCGTGACTTTTTGTCCAGTGCTTGACTTTAAGTCCCATCTTCATGCTGTCAACCCCTATACTAATGTAACAGATTAATATTGTCTCCAGGTGAAAAATATTACATAGTATACATCAATAGATATACACAGATATACATAGATCTTCACACACACACACACACACACACCCCACACAATCACACACACACACACACAACACACACACACACACACACACACCACACACTACACACACACACACACACCACACACCACACCACACACACACACACACACACACCACCACACACACACACCACACACACACACACACGAGCACGCATGCATTACATAATTATAAGATCGAAACCAGAGAACAGTCTTTAGTACACTTGAATTACTAGTATATAAGTATGTAAAAATGACAATCAACCTACCAGATTTTGGAAGGGAATAGGCAAAGTGAATTCCTGTATTATCATTATCTAGCCTCTTGAAAAGCTACAAATTAAAACAGTTAATATAATTGATCTGTCTTAAGATAGAATACCGACAGTGAAGAAACAATATATAACAATGTAATATTTAAGTGAAGAAGCATTGCTTACCTTTATTATGGCTGGTTTATTTAATGGCCCTTTAGTGTGGAGATAGGAGTCATAGAATGTATAGTACCAGTAGGTACCCGCAAAAGTGACGGGTTTACTAGTCGCCACCCAAATCCAACTGCTTGGAATATAACTAGCCAGAACGACGGCGTCATCTTTGGTGTACACCTCTATGAAAGATGTAGTTAATGCATTAAATGATACAGAAAGTGTGAGTCAATTTAAAATGAAGGCCTCGAATTGTCATAGGAAATGTACATAACATACACAATTTTGATATTTCCAGTATTACTTAGTAAATGTATGATATTTTGTTCACATGCATAAAATTTTATTACATTGCCACTTTGAAGCAATCGAAGTAATGAGATAATTAAATACTTTTGTGCCTGTCTGCCTCTCTAAATAAATAAAGCAAGTCCTCCATAAACTAACGTGGTCATTTATTGATATCATAAATGACAAAAGGTGTCCAAAATAACATTCAAAGCCTGTTGCATTAAAACCATATAAAGTATGCAACCAGGCTAATTCCATGGAACAGAACAACATGATACATTGCCTGTTGCATTAAAACCATACAATATGCAGACAGGCTCACGTCCATGGAATTAAAAACGCTGCCTATTATGCAATACAACAACAAACTATATACAACATGTAAAAATCAGAGTTTTATATAAAAATAAAAATTTCTTTCAAAAATCCAATCTTCCACCAAATATTAGAAATCTACAGAGCTAGAAATATATCAACAGGATATGAGTAATTGAGGAAGGTATTTAAAGTAGCATAATCTGCATCTTTTGAATTTTATTACACTGTGATTTCTTTAAGGAAATCAAATATATAAACGGTAAAAATGCAAACCACGAAATCTGCCCGGTCAAAATGTAAACAACCAACGAGAAATAAGTCTAAAAAGATGACGTGTCTATAACGTGGCAATTCTATAAATGGAAAGATGAAAAACGTCATAGTCACGCGATATCCTTATATGGAAGTAGAATTCAAAATCACGCTTGAAATGTTTGTAGTAAATATCTTATATTCGACGTATTTCTGAACTGTAAATGCAAAAAATGTTACGATAATCTAATCTTTGTACGAGTTGTTGCATCAGCTGTTATTATTTGTATATATATGACGTCACATGAAGATCGTCGAATGTGACGCGTAGTACGTGAGCGTCTGCAGTACTTAGCTGTGTTGTGTCTGGAAAATGGAGACCTCAGATGTGCGGATGCGCTTCGTAATCCGCTGGCCTGTGGAAGTGCTTGACTAGATCGAACTAACAGTAAATATAAATGTGCGTATGTAATTCGTGCCCACCGTGTGCGCGCCGTGGGATGATTCTGGGAATGTGGACTTGACAAATGTACACTTGAAGCTGAGTAGAACCTATCTGTATTTTGTACTTGTGTGCCATGTTTAAATGTTTCATTAAAGATTTGTAAAAGTTTTAAATCGTTTTAACTGGTGTCATTGTAAGTGTGTCGATCGAAAATAATTAGATCGGTAGATTTGTGTATTCGGCGCACGTTACAAATTAGGGGCTCGTCCGCGATATCGAAAATTTGACATCAATTTTATGGGTAAATTTTAAAAACGGTATCTCGGAAATTTTTGATCACAAGAAATTATATTTTGGGAAATTAATTTAATTTGTATACACCAGTTAAGATGGTTTTTAACTTGGAGACTTTTATTGAATCGCCACAAGCGCGAGTACTTGAAACTTTGAAAAAAAGCAGAATTGTTTGAGTTTGTTACAAAGTTTGGATCGAATGTAAAACGTAGTGCTCGAAAATTAGAGATAAGAAATGCTGTTGTACAATATTTATTTAAACAGGAAATCTTAGATGAAAGTACAATGTCACTGGTTGTAGATGTTGAAATAGAAAAAAAGAAATTTTGAGTATGAATTACAGTTAAAGAAACTAGAAATTGAACAGGAAAGAGAAAGACGTGAATATGAAAAAGAAAGAAGAGCATATGAAAAAGAGAAAAGTGTACAAGGTCGAGAACATGAGTTAGCAATTGGAATTTGATACTCAAAAGTTGAAATATGATGTAGAGCTGAGGTTAGGGCTAGAGCAAAATCTAACTTTGATGTGACAAAAAACATTAGACTTGTTCCAAAATTTCAGAATCGAGAAAGATGTTGATAAATATTTCATACATTTTGAGAAAATAGCTGAGAATTTAAAATGGCCAAAAGAATTCTGGCCATTCTTGTTACAGAGTGCATTTGTTGGCAAAGCTAGATAAGTTTATAGTGCATTGTCACTTTATCAAAGTTCAGATTATTATGTAATTAAGAAAAATGTCTTAAAAGCATATGAGCTTGTGCCTGAAACCTATAGGCAGAAATTTAGAAATTACAAGAAATTTTCTGAACAAACTCATGTTGAATTTGCAGGGAAAAAAACCAAAATCTGTTTGATAGATGGTGCACTTCCAAAAATGTTGATTCACAACTTTGAAAGGTTGAGACAACTCATTTTTGATTAAAGAAATCAAAAACTGTCTCCATCCTGAAATTAGAACATACTTAGATGAACAGAAAGTTGAAAATTTAGAACAAGCTGCGACTGCAGCAGATGACTATGCACTTACTCATAGGGTGTCTTTTGTAAAACCCAATAGTCAACAGAAAATGACAAACTCTGATGGTTCTCAAGGAAAGTCAGACACATCACAAGTAACTCGTTCTAAGTCAGGCTACTCAGAGATGAAAGGTAATGACATTAAACATTCTGAAACCTTTAAGCAAAGTCCCACTTGTAACTACTGTAAAAAGAAGGGTCACATTAAGGCAGAATGTTGGGCGTTACAGAGAAAACCCCAGTTAATACTGATGTCCAGCCAAAACCCAGTGCCCTCACATCTGTGACGGGTAAGTTTACTTGTAGTAGGTTTGGGGATGATAAGATTAATCCCGAGTATGATGTCCTTAGAGGTGGGCGGTATATCTAGTACTGCCGACTCCCGACTCCCGACTGTCCCGGATTGCGATGTTTTGTAGATATTACTCAAACTGGTGAACAGAACAAATTCATAATTCTTGGGAACAATCTTTATGTTCATATCGATTAAAAATAAATAAAAAACCAACAATAATAATTGGTACAAATACTTAAACTTGAAATACTGCACACCACAAAGCGGTAAATCTAGTACTCTAGTAATCTAGTACTACAAAACATCGCAATCCGGGACAGTCGGGAGTCGGGAGTCGGCAGTACTAGATATACCGCCTACCGTCCTTAGAGAAGAATTTATGCCATTTGTATTTGAAGCTTTGGTGTCTATAAATGGGAATGACCTTCAGCCTATTAGGATATTGAAGGATACAGGTGCTTCTCAGTCTTTGTTATTAGAGGGCGTACTGCCACTGTCTGAGAAGACACATACGGGTTCTGAAGTGTTAATTCAGGGTGTAGAGTTAGGATATTTGAAAGTTCCTCTTCATGAGATAAATTTGAAGTCAGATTTGATCTCTGGGCATGTAGTAGTAGGAGTCAGACCTACTTTATCAGTTCAGGGAGTATCTCTTTTGCTAGGGAATGATTTAGCGGGGGGGGGGGGGGAAGGTTGTACCTGACCCTAACATTTGTGAAAAGCCTAGTCTTATTTTGGATGAGGAGAATAATGAACTTTTTCCCTCTTGTGCAGTTACAAGGGCTATGGCTAAGAAACTTGGGCATACTGAACAGATGGTAAGTCAGAAGTTAAATATAGGGGATGAATCTTAGGTCTCAGTGAGACATTTTTGTTAGATTTGTTAAACGCAGAAAGTCATACTCCTTCTGAGAACCAACAGTCTCGGTCTGAAAATGATCTGTTTGGTTTACGGGAAATGTTAGACAACACTCCTCTTACTAGAGATAAGTTGATAACCGAACAAGAGTCAGATGTTGAGTTGCAACGTCTTAATGCACAAGTTTTGTCTCCAGAGGAGACAGAAAAGGTCCCTGTTCGTTATTATAAAAATCAGGGTGTTCTCATGTGAAAAAGGTGTCCCCCTGATGTTTTAGTAGAAAATGAGTAACAGATCCACCATCAGATTGTAATATCTAGGGCATACCGGAAAACGGTCATAGGTCTCTCCCATGGCACACCAATGTCGGGTCACTTGGGTGTTAAGGAAACCTACCATAAAGTCTTGACTCATTTTCTTCTGGCCAAAAATGAAGAAGGATATAGTGGACTACTGTAGGTCTTGTCATGTGTGCCAAGTAGTAGGGAACCCAATAAAAAAATCCACAGGCTCCTTTTGAAGCCTATCCTTGCTTTTGATGAGCGTTCACTAAGGTCATTATAGACAGTGTTAGGGTCTTTACCCAAACCAAGACTGGTAATCAGTACCAATTCACAGATTATGTGTGCATCAACACGATTCCAGAAGCCAATTCCGCTTCGCAATATTAAGACAGACAATGTCAATGCTTTGACTAAATTCTTTACAATTGGTCTACCCCAATCAGTACAGTCCGACCAAGGTTCCAATTTTACTGCTAAGGTCTTTAACACAGGTTTGAGAGCATTAGGATTAGGATCATACATCGACGTGAATACATCCAGAATCCAGTGGGCCCTCGAGAGGTTTCATCAAAATTTTAAAAATATGATGCGTATTTATTGTCTCTCAAATGAGAAAGAATGGGACCAGGGGATCCCCTTTCTTTTTTGCTGTTAGGGATGCAAAGCAAGAATCACTCGGTTTCAATCCTTTCGAACTTGTTTACGGTCATACTGTGCGAGGACCATTGGAATTGCTAAAGACCAAATGGTTGGGTGAAGAAAGTCAGCCAAATTTGTTAGACTATGTATCAAAATTCAAAGAGAAACTAACACAATCTTGGAAAATAGCGAGAGAAAACCTTAAGCTCAGTCAAGACAAAATGAAAACGTGATATGACAAACGTACCAAGACAAGGTCCTTGTTTTGCTACCTATTCCAGGTTAGCCAATGCGTGCTAAATACTTTGGAAGTTGAGCAAAAGGTCAATGACTTGAATTACATCATAAAAACTCCAGGTCGGCGCAAGAGTAAGCAACTCTGCCACATCAACATGATAAAACAATATCATCACCGAAATGACACAGATCACCCCAAAGTAGAATCAGTTGTTGCTACAACTGAAGTCACTACACGAGATGACGACCAATGTATTCATGAGTATGGTCAATCTACTCCCAAATTGAAAAACGCAGACATTTTGTCCGACTTAGACTCTACACTTCGTCATTTGCATGACAAAGAAAAACAAGAGCTCATGTCTCTTATACAGGATTTTTCACTTTTATTCCCAGATGCTCCTAATAAAACCACTATTACATATCATGATGTAGATGTTGGAGATGCATCTCCTATAAAACAACATCCTTATAAAATGAATCCCTTGAGACAAGAACACTGTCATGCGAAACTGGCTTATATGATGGAACATGGTATCAATGCAGTAACTAAAACAGATTCCTATCCCATTCCAACAATCGAGGACTGCATTGATAAGATAGGGTGTGCCAAATATGTAACTAAGTTTGATCTTCTAAAAGGGTATTGACAGGTTCCCCTAACAGAGAGAGCAAAAGAAGTTTCTGCTTTTTTCACCTCCGATGGCTTCTACTAATACAAGGTGATGCCATTTGCGATGAAAAACGCACCTGCAACTTTTCAGAGAATGATTAATCAGTTGTTGTGTAACTTAGATAATAATAATAATGATTGGTTTTTATATAGCGCTTTATCTACATGTACCTACATGTAGGTACCCAGAGCGCTTTACAATACATTATTACCCCAGCAGACCTTAACAATCCTTCTCAGTGCAAGCTGCCGTTTATACAGCGCTAGAACACTAACATTCTACAATATATTTCACTGTCTATAACCAGGTACCCGTTTTACACTTGGGTGGAATGAGGAAATTCATGTAAAGTGCCTTTCCCAAGGACACAACGTCGGCCCTGCCACAGCCAGGATTATAACTCACAACCTCTCGATTGAAAGTCCGAGGGCCTAACTATTAGGCCACCGACGCCATCATTGTGATGCTTATAGTGATGATGTGATTTTACACAGTAATACTTTTGAAGAACATTTTTCACATATTAGGGCATTGTTTGTGAAATTATCAGCCAGATGCAAACTTGACAGTTAGTCTTGTTAAAAGTGAGTTTTGTCTTGCAGTTGTTGAATATTTGGGCCATGTTGTTGGTAATGGCCAAGTTAAACCTGTTCTTGCAAAGGTTGAAGCAATTACAAAGTTCCCTGCACCTCAATGTAAGAAAAAACTGATGAGATACCTGGGAATGGCAGGTTACTACAGGAAATTCTGTCCAAACATCTCAACCATTGCTAACCCATTGGCATGCCTTTTGCAAAAGAATTGTCAGTTTTTATGGATTGAAACATGCCAACAGGCTTTTGAACAAATAAAAATCATTCTCATGGTCCCTCCAGTCCTTTCATCACCCAATTTTGACAAAGAATTTGTATTGCAAATTGATGCTAGTGATGTAGGGTGTGGTGCAGTGTTAATACAAGAAGATGAAAATTTAGTTTGTCATCCTGTTGCATATTTTTCTAAAAAGTTTTCAAAGTGTCAAAGAAACCACTCTACTGTTGAAAAAGAATGTTTGTCTATGTTATTGGCATTGCAGCATTTTGATGTGTATTTGTATTCAACTGTGCATCCAATTGTAATTTACTGATCATACTCCTCTTACCTTTATGCACAAAATGCGAAATAAGAATCAGAGACTGATGAAGTAGAGTTTAGAGTTACAGGAGCATAACATTGTCATTAAGCACATCAAAGGTATAGAAAATATTATTGCAGATACATTGTCAAGAGTACCTGTAGAGTAAAATACATTGTACAATCATTATGCATTGTGAACTTTACATGTGATTTGTTGATTTTGTGAATTAATAACATGTTTAATTATTGTGTAAAAGTTTTCGTGTACACCCAAACTTTTTTTTAAGGGGGGAGGTGTTACGATAATCTAAGCTGTTATTTATTGTGTATATATAACGTCACTTTGGAGATCGCGAATGTGACGCGTAGCACGTGAGCTCTGCCAGTAGCGTGTTGTGTCTGGAAAATGGAGACCTCAGATGTGCGGATGCGCTTCGTAATCCGCTGGCCTGTGGAAGGCTATGACTAGATCAACAGTAAATGTGCGTCTGTAATTCGTGCCCACCGTGTGCGCGCCGTGGAATGATTCTGAGAACGTGGACTGGACAAATGTACACTTGAAGCTGAGTAGAACCTATCAGTATTTTGTACTTGTGTGTCATGTTTCAATGTTTCACTGATTTTGAATGATTAAAAATTTGTAAAAGTTTTAAATCGTTTTAACTGGTGTCATTGTAAGTGTGTCGATCGAAAATAATTAGATCGGTAGATTAGTGTATTCGGCGCACGTTACAAAATATATGATTAGATACTTATGACATGTTATCAAATACGTATGCTATTGTTAACAAAGAGAAAAAGGCCATGTGTATACCTCGCAAAACAATAATTCACTACTGCTCAGCCTACATCCCAGGCGATTTTGTTATTTTTCATAGGTTGGTAATATTATAAATAATTAGAAACAAGTGTTTTGTTCTTGTGTATCTTTTTACTTTCTATGTTGTAATTACGTATGAAAGCATAACTTTATTAAATGTATACATAGAAAAAAATATGAAAGATTTAATTTTTCGTAGAAATACAGATTATACTACTTTGACACTGCAGAATAAATCATAACCCGCGTTTTAATCGTGTTATGGATACTTTTCTGCAACGATTGCTGCCTTCGTCACCCGATAAACCAACAAGATACATTTCATTGTTTATATTTGTATTTTGAAGCATTTTTCTAACAAATAAAATAGATTTAAATACAACGATATTTTGCTGACTATTTTGTTTCTTTGACGAGATCCATATTTGGTAATGTAATGATTACATGGAAAGGTGGTACTAAAATCCGGATCGAACTAGTTTGCAACAAACATGAATTTATTGACTGATGAAAGCATTGCAAATTTCAAAAGAAAAATATAAGATAAAAGATTCAGTGAATGTAAATATTCAAGAATAGCTACAAAAGCCGAAACTGAATGTAAATTTCCAGATATAAATTATGGAGGACTGCTTCGAGATTCGGTGAAGCGTCAATCCAAATATACAGCCAAGCCGAGTCTCAACCGAGATTAATATCAGCATATCATTTGAAATTGAACGCCTTGTGGTAAATGGTTCGCTGTACAGTTTACCCCACTTATACCGAAGTCGCTCATATTGAAATATCTGTTATAGTGAAGTTATAATGTCTCCAGGAACATTATTTTCATAATTCACCACCGTATGTAATGAAATTTGAATAAAAAGGACAATTTAGACCCCCTCTTTCAATGTGTCTTGAGTAGACAGTAATTAGACAGACTTTTAAGGTAGCTCACTACACCAAAATTTTAATTAATGATTCCTTAAAGCACCTTTCAAGAAGCACAGTTTCGCCATCGAAAAAGTAATACAAGCTCTCAATTATTTTATGATTTTTTTGTTATTTTTCCCGGAATAATGAAAAACAAAATTTTTTGCTGTGATTCGATGTAATATATGAATGTTTTAATAAAACATGTCTAAAAGACTCAGAATATACAAATACGTTTTTTAAAAAATAAAGAAT
>CAJDSM010063198.1:685-16374 GCA_903981925.1 Ostrea lurida | reverse complement strand
TTAGAGTTTTTCCTGTTGTCAATCAAATGCTCAAACAAAATTATTTTTTCTCCATTAAAGTCCTGTACTATGTGCCGTTGTTAATTATGTTTTGTTTTATATATAATGTTTCTTAGTTATTGTCATAATCTGTTACCCTTTATTAGTGTATAGACTTCGGAGACTTCGCCTCCCTGGGCCTCATGAACAAATGCTATACTCAGTATATTAATTACTCATGACGTACTGAGCAGACAAGGTCAAGACAGCCCCCTAGAATCACAGCGTATACTATAGAGGGTTGTATCAGCGAGAGAAGTTAAAATTTTTAAAAAAGGAGGGAACAACTCGCAATATAAGAATTTCGTGAATCTTATCACATGTAATTTTTCAATGATCGACTCTCGTAATCCTCTTGCACCAAGTAAAGTCTGGTCGGTCTTTTTCTCTCGCAGATAGAATGTAAAATCGGGAGAGCGGACCGACAACTATGTACATTGGAGAGTAAAGGACCGACAACTCTGTGCAAGAGTACTATGACCATGCCTGAACACTTTACGTACCGATGAACATTTTCAATAGAAGTAAGCATTTTATTAACGGAAAAATCCGAATCAGTGCTATACCATTACATATATTAAAAAGAAAGTATTGCAAATGACAAACGGAAAATAATATCAATAATCAGCATAAAATTGTGCATAGCGGTCATATCTGAGGAATTCAGTCTATTCCAAAATAGAAAATATATAATATGACATTCAAAATGAAAATGATGCATACCAAATAGACCAATAACATACAATGCAAATAAGAAAAATATAACTCAAATGGTAAATACATAACAACAAATTGTTTAACAACAAAAACATTAAATTTGTAGAATACCCAATAAGAATTATAAGGCCATAATTACAAAGTTGGAAATCATGATTAAACGCACAAATACTAATGGAATAAAATACAAAATTTGGTCAACGTTTTGACCCACATGCTCATAAAGGTAGCGCAGAAGTGTGCGTAAATAAAGGGTTTTTACAAAAGTTAAAAACTTAAGTTCATTTCTGCTTAGACATCAACTGGACGCCGTGGGAGGTTTTCAAATCAAGAAAAAAGACAGATTTACAAAATAGTCGTAAAACGAATAGAAATGGCACAAGAAAAGTCATGTACACTAAAAAAGTCGATATGATCTTTTGAAGAGCATGAGTCAATAATACTACATAAATTTTGAAATATACATAAAAATATTAAAAAAATTTCCATTCTAGGAAAAGTGTTAGTGCTGGGTTAATATTGACTTGTATTTAAAGATCCGATCCATGTTGCGTCTTATTAGAGTGAAATCAAAATATCCTTGGTGGTTCCTCAAGTATTAAAAAATGAAAATATAAATAAAATAAATATAAAAAAAATAATAAATAGATAAATTAAATACATGTGAAAATTTGGTAACAATTAATGATTGATATAATTCATGCTACACATATAATCGCTTCATGATTTATGTATCAAGCCCAGAAATCGACCATATCATACGACGCAAATACTAAATCCAAAGGATGAAGTGGGGAATTTTCAATACAAAACACTCAATGGGAGTGTTAGACAGTCCAAGATGCTATGACAAACATAAGCACTACATGTACAAACTTATCGCCTTTCCACATCAAGTTCTGTCAGGATCATATATGTGATATAAGAATATTAGACAATAAAAGCACACGGTATACCACATAGGGGTAAATACGGCTCTTTGATTTAGCGTGGCCACCATGACTGATTACAGATTCGCGCCTTTCGCGTGCTAAACAGAGCTTCATAGGTCTAATAGACTACCTATGTGTATAAAACTTTGGGCACTCAAGAGCAAGATATTTAGCACAGCGTCTTTTCTGCAAAATGTGCGTCAGTAGTAAAACACGAAAAAAGACACAACCATATGCGTATCTTCTCAACTGTCAAGGATTTGTTTGAAGCTATTGTCCTTTTAGAATGCAGTTAGGTATTAACTGAGCTTTGCGTTATATGACATAAAAATTCGCCTAGACTTCTTCATATGTCAACCTTGATTCCAATTGAACAAGAGTAGTGGCGATTAATACTCATAAACTTGCTAGTAATTATCCTATGCAACTTCTATTAAATTCGTAATGTATATGGTTGAATGAAGTACCCAATGGTGACACTAAGTTACAACACATTATTCAATCACCAACAAAACCCCGGAGTCACATATAGGTTTGACTACCGTAAATATGCGCTTACCAATAATTAACGCGCAAGTAAAAATTAGATTTAAATAATGAAAGGCTATAAAACTCAAATACTAAGTGTGAAAAAAAGAGATTTCAGTCCAAGACAGCATGTCCCCAACGAGGGTTGGAACTATTTGTTGTTGGGAAAAGTGGCCTAAAAAGTGGGGTTGAAATTGTAAAAATTAACAGAACAACCACAAAATTACTCTCGTATGTTCTAAACAATTAATTACATCGATAAGTTTTTACAGCTTCAACTCTTGTTTTATTAAAAAAAAAGAGTACTCTATTATTTAGGCGACTTAAGTTTTTATGAGCCCGAAATTTCAGGAGTTCGGTTACCATGCGGGAGTTACTGTGTTTTGTTATATAGTATATTTTAACATAAATATTTTGAAGTAGCTAAAGTCCATTACTGTAAGTATAAATAGTAAGTGAGCAATCAAAATAAATCTGGATACTAGTAAGGGTTAGACGATGAATGGAGATAAATTGAAGGAGATCTGCCAAACTTCCTATTGCGCCAACGCTGTTTATAGGAGCCTATACATTCAAAAGGACCACTTATTAGCTAATTATTATCCTATTGCCTAACTTCTTCTAAAACCTATGGCTTTAGTAATTAAAATTAAAAGTCGGGGTTATCCGGTGGATATAGGAATTTTTTAATACCAGATATATGCACACATTAAAAATGTTTCTTAAAATAACACAGAGGTGGGTCAGTAGTATACATTTATCTTCCAATTGCACTTGTTTAATTGAAAGTATTACGCTATCCTTTCAAGTCTGGAATGAGTTACCTAAAATAGACATAAGTATATTACTTGCCGGAACCCAACAAATGAATGCCAAGAGCAACACGAATATCGTCGGGTTAGAAATAAAAATTATACACCCGCTATTATTGATTGGGATCAAAAAAATTATAATAGACACGTCTGTTGCTGATCAGTTGAATTCAGGTAGCCGAGCAACCAGGAGAGATACGGTCGATAAGTAGCGTTGTTTATAAATCACTGGTGATTGAGGTGATACTCCACGACAACAATTGTAACTAACGCGGGTGGGATCAGGTTGCTTGAGGAGTTCAATGCCCCTATGCAAATTAACGAAACCCTACATAGTTATAATTAAACAATTGGGGGATCCAAAAAAATAAATTTATATAAGGACGTGACACCTCGCACGGGTGACCTATTATCGAAGTTTTGTATGTTCAAAAAGGCGGGTACAAACAACAACCAAGAGATATTATTTCGTAAGACCTTACGGACGCTATTCTATAGACGAGATTATTAGTAATTTGGCTATAAATGATTTATATCTCAAATTTCGTGTTATTTTCTATATAAACCATAAATACGTCTTGCAGATGAATTACAGCCATAGGTATTCAACGCCTATGAGCATTGATAGTCAAATAATAAACGGAAAGGAGGGAAGTCGCGGAGAGCGCTGGCTATACTATACATCTATAAAGAAGCTGTAAAGTCTATTCGAGATTAAAATCCACTTGTTGGAGAATAGCTATGCCATCACGTGAGGCCGTTTATATATCGAGAGGGAGGGAATTTACAACGTAGTGTAATAATCGCTAAATCAATTAAACATGATTTATTAAGTGACAACAAAACTATCAGGGACCCACCTTAATTTCGGGTGGGCCCTTGGTGGGAAAAAGATAGAGAAATCCGCAGGAATCACCTTAATCATCAAAATCGGAGTGACCAAGGTATCGTTGTTAAATTTGAAACATATGGAAATAATCACTGATCCTAATAAGAGTAGAAATAAAAAATAAATGATATCACAAACCTGGACTTATATTGATATTTTCATTATTTGAGTATAAAGTTATTGGCCGATATGATATGAAAACGGGTCCAGGACCAATGCACTAATAAAAGTTGGTGATAGATCATTACTTTTTAATTCTAACCTCAAAATTCTCTGAGTATTCAACATTAAGATTTTCATTCTATAGATGCTAGTGCTTCACATAATTATATGGCCAATCAGTAGGGAGCGTTTAAATCTACTCTCTTTCAATATTCCGATCAATTAACACTCTCTTCGAACAAAGTGTAACTTGAGGAGTTGCGATGTTCTAATAAGTTTTAAGATTATACAAGTTGATATTTATATAGAGTTGCCTCATTATGTATGGAGACAAATATACATGTGAAGAAAGGTAAAGAGCATAAGTTAGGATAACACTAAAAACCTCAAATTCTCCTTTTATTGGAATACATATTAGATTACCAATCAATATTGGGTAAGCTTGGCGTTCACGGACAGTGATTTGCCTTTGTTATTTGCATCACTTCTTCCCCCAGTAATTTCAAAAAATAGATTGCCGGTTTTAAGTATTCAGATGGCGTATTAATTGTGATAACGATTTTATGCACAAAGATGTGGCGGGAGATACTTAGTATGTATATGCAGGTTTGACTTTGGAGTATAGAATACACTCCTACTCCCTTTGCGTATTATAGAAATGACTCAATTCCAACTAATTTTTCTAAAAAGGTTAAAACATAAATAAAGTATTTATGTTAGGGGTTGGAGACAACCTTTTGTAAAAAAAAGTATAATAAAATGACATCCATTCAAAATGAGTCTGGAATGGCCCTCTCTTTTTCTTTGAAACATATACGTGTTCATTGTATCTGGGGATTTGTGCGCACAACTAATCTGAAGTGATAAACTCTACTGTAATGCGCGAGTGTAAAAGGAGTGGTAGAGGTAGTACATCGTTGGAGACCAGTTCGCGTAATTTGTGATTATATCGATATAAGAGTCACGGACTATGACAGGTGCGGCTACACCTGATAATCGACGCCTGACCTCCAAGGTGCAACACAGCGTCAAATAGTGGACGCATAGAGAATGTATGGTGATGAGATATTACTACCGACCTGTTCCTCAGTCGGGGCTGCTAAAACTATAGATGGAGTACTGTTTATGAAAATAGACACTTATAAAGTAAAGATACTTCGTGAAAAAGGTTGCATAATTTACCACGTCACTTTTACATACATTGGTGGTGAAAGAGTCATATTTTTCCTTATAAAGCTTAAATTATATAAACTTAAGTAGGACTATTATAATAAGTGGGATGCCTGTTTCAGTTCGTATATAAAAGGTCAGCGTGTTAATCACGGAAAATATAATGTAAGACTACTTAAGTAGAGTTAATATCACTGACCTGTGAGAAGGTGCATAGAGCGTTTTGTACTATAAACGGGGAATGCAAACTTCCTCCTTTATTCTCATCCGGGGCTCCAAAATTACGCAAAATATTTTCGTAACTGAGAAATGGATCTCCATAGATGGTTTTAATATGAGAATAAAATAAATTCTACTTAATACTTATAACGTCCCTGTATTCTGTTAAAGATTACCTAGTTAAAGGTCTTATCTTTTACTAATAAAACAATATTATCTAAAAACTTGTAATTTAATTGTTTTAAACATTACAAGGTATTTTGTGTTGTAATTTTATGTACGTTGAACCACGATTTACATTTAGAATTTCATAAAACAAATATTCACATTGTATGTGACATGCTTGATCGTATGCTATTATAAACATAGTATTATTCATACTTTATAGCTTTCATTTATTTCTAGTACCAATTATATTTTAGGTTGGGACTGTTCATTAGGGAATATAATGTCATATTGCTGTTATTTTGTGATTGAAATCTTCATCAACCATTATGCATACATGAGATGGATGGGGAAACAAATATGGGGAAATGTCAATACATCACGCTACTTATCCAGGTAAAGTTAACATTGAATAATAACAGAGGTGAGTTATTGTTTACTAGGTAGTCAAAGTGGTCTCTTTAGACAGGAAGCAACATTACCTACATGAAATTAGAGCCTAACGCTATTAGAGGACCTGGTCATAGTCATTATATTTGGCTTCTTATAAAATTACAAAATAACCTATTAGCCGCGGTATGGCATTGGTAAGAGCTGAAAAATAATAATATGGGTGGATGGGATGTTGTAGGCGCCTTGGGATATCAAGGTCTCAATCACATGAGAGTCCAATGACTTGATCGCCAACAGACTAGAGGGGTGGGTAAGCGAATTCTCTTGAGCTAGTGAATATGTAATAATGTATTGGTGCATATGTGAGATGTTACCCACCATGTAGAGTTTTTGATTGAAAATGTCGAGGTCACACTCTTCTTTTGTAGGGATGTTGCGTCGAGATCTGCGATTTTCCTCGCGGTAGAAACATCATGACCTCTATATCTCATGAACTTATCCAGCGTAGATCCACACACTTAACTTTGTGAGACAATTCTATTATTTATTTATCTCTTTTTATTTTCTTTTTATTTTAATTTTACATTTTATTTTTTTAACTTTATGACCATAAAGATGAGTATGTTGCACTTAAAAGTGAAGATATACCGTATTAAATCATTTCCTCCTGGAGCACTAAATATTTAAAGTTGGAAATTGTAAATTTTATAGTTTTTCAAGATATTGGACATTGTTTGCCATCGTCAAAAAATCCATTAAGTTCGTGTGATCTTTTTATAACGTCGTCTAAAATATTCGCATTTTGAGAGCCATGTTCCGGCTATTATCTGTACAAATATGTTAGTAACACTCTGACCCATCTTTATTTCTGTAGAAAACATTGGACAGAGAGTCTTATTTGCAGGATGCTTAATTTTATTCTAAACATTACGCACACTATATATAGCATGTCAAAACGTATTTGGCCAAATACAATAATTAAGCAGTATTTTTTCTCACATCTTTAGTAATACTATAATACATAAATTTACCAAATTTTGAGTATGTGTGACACTAGATTATCTTATAATATTTGTCAACTTTTAAATAACAAGTTTACCTGTTCTCTTGATAGAGAGAGGATTGTGTGTTATCTAAAAATCTAAATTTTGTGATTATGGGTTACTCTATTCACTATATAGCGATAGTTGGCGTTATAAGCTATGCTAATAATAACTCACCTATAAAGTATATACGCTCATCTGTAAATAGTTTTCCATTAACCTGTATTTATAGCTGACATTTGTCATATTGAATTGGCTCTACAAGTTTTATATTTGAAGGCTTTATATATGCACAATAAGTAATTCTATATATAAGGTTGTAAACATATAGTGCATTGATTCGCTACATTCTCTTGACATTTGTTGTTCAGTTTGTACTTATTTTACCATTATGTGGAGATAATGTCCTTTAGTCTTGTGTGGTAAATATAGGTAATAGGTGTAAACTATCCCACTATTCTACTATTTTCGGGTAAGTCTCATCTATGGTATATAACACAACGAATTTGGTTCATTTATTTGGTGTCAAGAGTTAGTAAGTGTGTTACTATCACCACGAATGGGTTCGTACTAGACGTCTCCATTGGGCCAGTGTGTTAGTGTACGGGCTCCCTATTTCTCATCCAACTGCAGTCCAGTCGGGTGTCGTGAGTGTCATTTTCTCTGTGTTTTAACAATTGTAAGAAAATGAAGAGGGGACCGATAAGACTCCTCGTGCAAAGAGAATTCGGAGTCCACGTTTGAATAGTTGTTAAGTCACGTTATTTCTGCTTTGTATGGCGGGTTACACCCCTTATGTTAGAAAAATTGATAGTGTTTCTCTGGGAGAATCAATCCTCGTATCATAGCGTATATCTAGGTTGTTTGGGGCTGTCTTGAGATCTAAGTTCTCATATATTATATCTAATTAAAGATGTAATCTTTGTACTCTTCAAGTGAGGCTACAAGGGCCACCTAGTGCTATGATATGTTCATACATTAAGACGACAAATTAATACATAAATACAGATAAAACAAAAACCAGACATACGCCAATAACATGTACTTTGGGTAATGGAGAATCAATAATTACCCTTTTTCGCACTTTCGAGCTACACGAAAAACTGCGCATAATTATCAAAATTATAATAGAGTTAAAAACATAACATTATTCAGCAGCTGACTGGTCAATAATTCAGTCAAAATATACCTGCAATAGGAGTTGTAAATATTAATGGGTGAAAAATAAACAATTAGAAACTGGCACATCCGAGATGAATATTTAAAATTTTTCTCATATAATCAACTCCTTCCGCCACAATATAGCTCACCTACCAAAACCTTCATCAAGAAAGGAATTGAAATGACTAACATTCTTTTTCATAACTGGACAGGAGTCCAGATTGTAGATGTGCTCAATATATTGCTGCTACCAGTGGATAGGTACAGATAAGAAAGACAGTAAATAGTTGTACCTCTAGCATGACCGTTGCGTTCACCTGGCAGAGGTTTGTAGCCAATAAGGCACAAACTCTTAAACCAACACACATACATAAGGAGTATCTCATTATAGTGGTTTATTCGTTTATGACTGAGAACATAACAGAATCACTCAGAATAATTACAGTTAATAAATCATTATCGATGCTCTCTCATCCACTCACTTCTCCGACTCACTCTCATAATTCATTTCTTCCGTTATCTCTATCCTCTATCTCCATTACATTTTTATTCTTGGTACGAAGTCTCTCGATGTCGCAGGATTGTCGATGGGGATGAATGGACCCACGTCTTTAATCCATTACTGTCTCTCATCTCATGTCTTCAGTTCTCTTATTCAAAGAATTTGAAAATCATTGAATCGTTTTCTTTCTCTCTTTCAGCTAATCTCATCTTCAAATTACAAACATGACTCTTTATAATCCGATCTATATCTTAGATCCCCGTTACATGATCGATTGCCAGATCCATTTTTTTAGTTTACTGTAATTTACTTTCTTTTATTAGCAACCTGGGAACGCAGATGTTTGTTTTCTCTCTCTTCGTCTCTCTCTCTTCAATATATTATCATTAAGCGACGTTGTTGATTGAAACAAGCCTCCATTCATTATACCATATATGAAAATAAAATTGGACCATTGTTTGATCCTGAAAGTAAAAAATCGGGTTCGGTAAAGACTAATTCCGGCCGCTCGCACACTCTTTTACGCAGGAAAAGGGAAGAGTGGCAACAGTGATTATTAAATGGAAAATATCTGTTATTCATTCTCCCTCCTCTCTACCGTAATTCCATCTATCCTCGTGTCTTGGTGTTTTTTTATTAAATTTTATTGTTTCTTTGTGTTTATTTACTTATGCAAGACTTGGATTTCTTTGTCCTGCTTATTTGACGTGTGTTTAGATCCGAAGTCAGTCTTCTATGTCAGTTCGGTCCAGATAAGATGAATGCCACGAGCACTTTTAAACAGCCAGCCCCCTGTATATCTTCAATTGGTACTAGTCTTACGCTTGTTCACTCCTTTGATCGTACGGTTATTGGGATCTTTTCTCATTTCGAATTTTACTAACGGGTAAAAGTTTCGTCTGAACCAATATTGGACATATCGCGAGGACAATGAACTATATTTAAAACAACTCAAAACTGCCCACCACGTGTAGATAAATAGACAAATGATTACTTCAGGTCGGTTCTCTAATTTGTCGACTATGTATCCGATGTGAGAGGAATATTGCCTGCTACCATAGTCATAAATACCTCGCAAAATCGTATATACGACTGAAGATGCATAACAAATTAAATCATAAATCTTCTCATTCCCAGTCTAAGAATATGCTTCTCATATATTTAACAGTACAGAACATTTCTATTCAGGTTTTTCCGTTTAATCGTAGAAGGATTTTTATCGTGTTTTGCGTTGTTTTGTTCAATATCAGGTTTTAAATTCAGTGAAGGAACACAAACATTAGTATAAATTCTTAGTGGATTTATGCGTTTATAATCCTAATCGCGTGGAATACGGAAGTAAAACATAAGACTCACACAAAAAAAACAAAAAGCAAAAAACAAAAAACCTAAAAAAAAACATCATACCGCTAAAATCAGATAAACACGAGCGTGTGTTTTCTAATAAACTAATAACATAAATATATGCTTTACATATATTTGAAAAATAAGGAGGGGTCTAGAGAAGAAATTGATGGCGCCGTGAATAGATGTTGTCCGCCTGTTCTACATTGACTACGTATTTTCGTGATGTTCTTGTCAAGACGTAAATTATAGACGATTTCGAATGGTACTAAAATCAGACTCGGTGTTCCCTTTTATTTCCTGAGATGTGAAAAAAATGTTGTTCCACTTCATCAATGTACCAGTCTCGTAGAGAAGAAGGGGGCCCCCGTGAGGTGCATTTATGCACCGCAGCAAAACTATATTTGATAGGAGTTTTTAGGTAGGATAGACGCAACCGTCGAATATACGTGGCTCGCTAAGTTTCAATAATGGTTGCTTGGTCACTCCAGTATTGAAAATGACTGTATATATATAATACCTCTAATATAAAATGCTACTATATATATATATATATAATATAATAATATATATATATATATATATTATATATTATATATTATATATATATATATATTGAAATACACAAATAATTTCAGCAGTGGTTACGGAAAGTTATAGTTAAAAAAGAAAAAAGAAACCGAATTATAAAGCTTTAGCGCTTTCATTTCAAATCCTCAGAACAGCTTTTACATTTAATGTTGCTTAGTCGTACTCAACGTCGCACCATAATAGCGGACGTTGAATATGGTAAAGTAATATAGTTGACGTATCATAATACATATTGGGCGGAATAAACAGTACAGTCAAAATCAATTGTAATGCGTTATCGTTCATTTCTTTGAATAACTAAAAATAGTCCAAATCAGCATAACAATTATTGCAATTGACGGCTAATATTAGCAAACTAATTGTTGTGATGGTGATCTTAAGCACATTTTCTTGTTATCAAAACAAACTGTCAAACACATCCACATTGTATTATCCAAACTTTTAGTTCATAATGACATGTGTAAGGCATTAGGCGTCATAGGAAAGAACAAGTCCCATTTGAGAGAACACGCTTCTGTAGAAAGATTTACAATTTCATTAATAAAATGTCGCTAACTGTTTATAGGTACCATGTTTCCTGGACAGTTGAAACGTTATATTTTGAGAAAATTGAGATTTAATGTAAGACAAACAGTATTTCTATACATATACAAGTTTAATCATACGCGAGATCCGCTGTCATCTGGAAAGAGCACGGAGCAAATAAATTTACTGGAAGTAAATATTATTAAACAAACTATATTGTTGAGAGTCATAAGTGTTTTTAAAAACTATCTCCTTACACATATATCATCTTAGATTTTGTTGAACCCCTTTAAAAAAGAGTTTCCTATATAATTGAAGGATATATAAGTCAAACTTCTCACGAAGGACTTTCAAGCCCAATACTAAGTAACCTGTAATCACCTCTGTTAAAGGTCTGGTATATCTCGCCAGCTGCTGAATGACTTCTTGTCCGATTAGAATGAGCTCACCGCAATCTTTATTTGTGTTATTTTAGAGGGCACCACTTTTAATGATATAAATCAAGGACAAACGTGAGGCTTAACCAAAAAAGTTGAGTCTTAAGAAAAATAGCAAAGGAAGCTCTTATAAAGTATGAACTTTCTACGATATCTCGATATGGCTAACAACTTTAAATGAAACACGTAATAATTCATTTTTTGAAAAGTCCAATTTACCTAATGATTTGCTTATTTTAGAAAGAAAAATTTGTAGAACACCCTAATTGAACTGTGCGATTGACAATTATCTAGCTAAGCAGTGACAATGTTGAGTTAATTTGTTTATATCTTTTTGTTAGAGCTGTCATTCAAAATTCATACCGTCGTATGCCTAGCATTTTTATTACAGAGAGTCAAAAACGAGCCAATAGTAATACCGATATTTCCCACTACAGTACCTAATTTTCTCGAGCACTCTTTAAGATTTGTTCAATCAGAAGAGAGATTTAGGTGGACCCGGATCATATAGTCGAGTACGCGATAAAAGGCTTGAGTAATACTTCTTAAATTCTAAAGACCACATGGTGAGTTTCTACTCTGGGATTCGAAATAAGATGCCTAGTTGTCGTCCGCTCTTATGCAACTGTCTATCCTAATTTACACTCTTTGGTGTAAATATTTTTTTTTTTTAGGGATATGTCTAGATTGAGCTTTATAAGCAATCTTAACCAATGACTCATCATAAGTTTTCCAAGAACTTATAACTAACTGTCAAATGTAATAAACACAGACATGTATCACACCATATTTGTTCTATATAAGAGTTTATAATTGTGTTTTACATGGTTGTTACAACTAAGGGTTTAACTTGAGCGTGAACGTAACAAATGTAAACCGCTTTATTAAAGGCGCAACTCGAATTAGTAGTCTAACACTGACGAAATGATTGGCCTTGTGAAAATAGTAAATTAGAGACCATGTTTAGTTTTCGCATGAGTGATATTTGAACTCCATTGGTCAATAGCTTCCCTGATTTGTTCATAGCAACTGCTATGCCCGTTTTTTCATACACTGATTTGACCTACGGATTTGTCCCGTTTGCGTGGGATCAAGACAATTGCGCTCATTGGGAGTGGACAGTAAAACAGATCGTTGCTTTGGTGCCAGTTTTTTGTTCGAGGGCGGTTGTCTATTGTCATGAAACTTGAATTTTTTTTAATCGAGGAATGCTTAGTCCCTCCTAGGCACCTGATCCCCTCTGTGTGTGTCCAGGGTCGTGTTTGCCCCACTCGTATTTTGTATTGATATTGGAATTTACTAGATTGTTCCATGTTCATTATCTTTTGCCTTTATACATTCATAAAGAGGATGGATGCTATTTGAAAATTGTCAAACAAAATTTAACACACGTTAAATGTATGTGAATGACCAGTTATTTAGCAGAAGAAACACCGGACGCCTAATGACAGGATAATTTGTAAAGAGTAAAAGACACGCCCAAAGTCCGTTATTTAAAGAGTGGGGAAGAAAACAAGGAGTTGCATTGTTCCTTCAATATTAAACTTTAAAAGACAAACGCGCACGCATTGTACGTGCGTGCTAGCTGTTTTGTTATATATATTCAATAGACAAAATTATCTCTTGTGGGTCAATATAATTCATTTCTTCATTGGTAATACCTCTCGAGTGTAGATAATTATATATAAGGAGAGCTTTGTGCTTAATCCCAATTGTTACTGTGAAGGGCAATCACTATGGGGATGCACCGGCTTAACCACTAAGGATACTTGTGCCAAATAATTACGAATTTTCTAACAAAGCAACGCAAGCAATATCATCCCTTGAACACATATAGAAAAGATCATAGTGACCTTGACATCCGAGGCTTTACCTTCAATGTTTATTCTCTATCCATGAGGCAACATTCTAAAAAGGTTTTGGATGATTTATTTGATGAATGATCTTAATTCACAAGGAGGGCAGAAATGTAAAGGCAAAAGATAACGACTCAGTGGATCACTGTCGTTTGGGACCTATGGATTACGTTTAATACTTTGTTACTACTTCGCCATTTTATTATCCTAGAATAAACAAAGAAGAGTTGGACACACCTCAGAGTGGGATAGGTGCCTAGGAGGAGTAAGCATACCTGTTTTGGAGCCGTCCACCGCCATGAGCCATATCAAAAGTGCTTTTTGACCCTTGAACTTTCAATCAATTTGGTTCATGTGCGCCTGTTTCCCATAGGGCTAACATTGTGGTTTTGTTAATATTCTGATGAATGCTCGTTTTCTATCAACAATTAATTTTAATCATTATTTCAATAGCTTAGGTTCATACCTCCTCTTCATGTACAGACATTTGTGGAATATCTTATCGATTCCTGGAACACTCGCTTGATCTTCTAATAGAAGATTTCCTCAGTTCGGGGTTTCAAGTAATACATGCCTTCCACTTGAAGATTAAAAAGGTGTGCCCTTTCAATGCTTATTTTGTTCAAAGGTACGGGGTTGGTTTTTTTTTTTCCGGCATGCGGGAATCTTTTTCGTCGAGTATTTCCGTAATGCGATGTTGTTCATTGTTATGATTACTTTCGTTCATGAAGAGTGCTCAATACTGGGTACAGGAGCGTAAATATTGGAATAATATCCGATATAATTTCCTAAGTGCTCGATGTGGCCCTCAGCGTGAGCTAAATTAAATGTGACGGAGATGGATTTCAATCACATATCATTAATCATGAACTTGGTAGTCGGATATTGCAGAATCTGCATAGCCTGATATGCCATGAGGTCACCCTGCCTATGCCATACGTCCCTCACCCTCATATTTTGCAAACGTCGTGCAAAGAAATGCCCTATTCCGATAATCTTCAGGCCATGCAAAAATGCATATCTTTAACCGTCACAATGAGAAATTACGTCCACGGAAGACAGGCCTGTGAAGTTGTTAAGATAGAAAATTCCTTACTTTATCACACGCGGCTTCTTTTAAGCTTGAAGTAATAATGAATAATAGAATATCAACAGATAAACTAAAATCCACATATATGCCATATTCAGCTTATGCCAAATGATCAGCCTCCACAGTGCCTTATCCGCCCTCGTGGCTTTCGGCCCTTAGGCGGATATGCTCCATCGGGCTGGCTGGATTGGCATATGATAATGGGATTTTGTATGTATATTCTTCCTCACTATTTATTTCTCTAACAGGCTGTTTTTCAGTATGCTAATTCAGTATCACATTAAATTGTCAATAGTATTTGGTATTCCCTGGTATGCCATAGAAATGGTCAGTCAGACAGCAAAAACATTGAAACTAGGAAAATGATCACACTGGATGAAATTTCTAAACGTACTAGATTTTGACGACGGGTAACTCCCGTTTACTTTGATTCGATCTACAGGCCACGGCGGGTTGGACCTAGATTAGATCGAAGATGGATGTTTATCCACTGGCTCCTCATGGAACCTGACCTACCCTGCTCCGGCTTTTGTTAAGTCCCATGTTCCCTACAATACACACTGTAGTCGATTTTGAATATGTAAAAAAAAGGCAAGATAATGAAATGATCATCTCGTTAAGTATCTATACAATACAACAAGGAGTTGGGCAAAAATCACGGGACCCTGGACACACCAAAAGGTGGGGTATCAGGTGCACTAGGAGGAGGAGTAAGCATATCCCTGTCTGACCATCGGTCACTAAGGACACCCGCCACGAACCATAGTCCTTCTGATCAAGACAAACGGAACAATTCCGAGGTCACTCAATTGTTGAAAACGAAAAATCGGCTTAAAAATCAATGGTTTATATCGAGGCAAGATACGAACATGAGATCATCTCGCAAGAGTGCGAGGAAAGAAATTAAATTTTAAAAGGGGGAACATCCGCCATACAGCAAATACGGCACATGTATTCAATGACTCCATTCTCTTGCACAGAGTTGTCGGTCCTTTTTCTCCAACATGTAAAGGGAGAGAAAGGACCGACAACTATGTGCAGTTGGAGAGAAAGGACCGACAACTCTGTGCAAGAGTAAGTGACCATCTTGAACACCTTACGTACGATGAACCAA
>CAJDSM010063186.1:7467-20503 GCA_903981925.1 Ostrea lurida | reverse complement strand
GGCAACCAATGTAAAGGCAAAGATAACGAACAGTGATCAAAGTCTCGTAAGTCCTAAATATAATACAAAAAGCAAGAGTTGGGCAAATCACGGACCCCTGGACGCACCAGAGGTGGGATCAGTGTGCCTAGGAGGAAATAAGCATCCCCTGTTGACCGTGTCACACCCGCCGTATTGTGAGCCCATAGTCTTGGATCGGCTAAAACGGAAACAGTCCGTAAGTTCAAATACAGTGTTTGAAAAAACGGCTTAACAATGGTTCATGAAACACATCAGACAGCATTTGACAATGATAGGTCATATTGGTAAAACTAAATTGTTATATACGACCATAGAATTACGAAATAGCCTTTTAAACGTGACTGTTGATAACCCTGCAAAACAACTTGTCTGTAAGTAGCTTGCCTCGATTCAAAAAACTGAATTATACGCAGAACAACTCTTGCGTATCGAATAAGTGAGAGACATACACCACAACCCATAATGCAGGTGATGATGGAATATTGCTACACACATATGGGAAGGTTGACGATGGAGAGCTGAAATCGTCCTGTTTGTCATAAAGTTGAGTAGCATAGTTGCCGTTAATGTCATGTTCAATAAAAATATCCAAGTACGAAGCAGTCCATGGAAGACTCTGTGGTGTCCTTTATTCTAGTTCGTTGGGATTATATTGAATCGACATATTGAAATGGAAATCATTGTTATTGATAGATAAAACATCGTCAATATATTCGAAATGTTAAATTAAAGCCACCGCTAGAGATTTCTTCTTTTCATGTAGAAGCTTTGAAATGAATTCTTGCCTCATAAGAATATTGAAATAAAGGTCAGCTAATAGAGGAGAAACAGATAGTGCCATTGGAATTCAAACAGACTGTTTTAAGACTGATTGCCGAAAACTTACAAAGAGATATTGTCAATGAGGAACCCCAGCATTGCTTTAATATCAACTTCAGAGTACTTGTGTGTAAGAATCGGAGTGGACGTTTACCAAATAATTTTTGAATGGCTAATCACTAGATATTTTCCTTTTTTCAATTTTTGTTTAAAGAAGCAACTGTCTATAATGTTACAAAGCCTTCCTTTAATTCATCGTGCGGGATGGGTAGTGTAAAGTGTTGAAAAGTCATATGTTTTACAGAAGAAGTTCTTTACCAGTTTTAAACAGAAATCCACATTTATTACACCACGTCTGGCATATGTAGTTTCATAATACTTCTGAAGTTGCTCCTTGACAGCAGTCAATATTTTCGTGAGGAGTAAAGACAGGGCTTGGTGGAACATTTACTAGATCCCAGCATATATCTTGGTCCTGTAAGGGGTTTTTATGAAAGTTTTGGAATCCAGTATAGGTACGGTATGGCAGATTACTTTCTTCCGTCCCATTGACTGGGATATTATTAATGTTGTTTAAAACTGAAGCATGATTTGAAGAATTTTGTCTTTTGAAAGGGCAGTAAGGAAGTGTAAGTACGAATTACCAAATGTGGAGTTAATACCAAGTTCGTTTAAAATGCAGTTGTAGTAATGGGGCCTTACAGACAAAAACAATATTGTTAACAGCTTTTGTCAGCTGGAACCAGAACAATATCCTCATGTAACCTATCTAATCATTGATCACTTCCGGTTTACGAAAACAGAAGGATAAATTGGTTACGACCTTTAAGTACGTTATTAAATGTCCTATACGGGATTTCAATAAAAATCTTCTATACTTTAATCCATTCTGATAAGGTACAAGTTCTTCTTTTTCATATTTGACCCATCGTCTGGCATAAATCTTCGACAGAATTCCATAATGGAGATGAAGTTCTGTCGCCAATTAAAATGGCCGAGGTTCTCTGAATTTGGGACCTTTTGAAATAAGTGATCTTAGATCTCATTTTCAACTATATTTACATCACCCGTGTAATGACATGTCAGGCTGGACTGTAGTTGAAAGAAGACGGACAAGAAAGCAAGTGGGTGGAT
Source organism: Ostrea lurida (assembly GCA_903981925.1). Taxonomy (NCBI): domain Eukaryota; kingdom Metazoa; phylum Mollusca; class Bivalvia; order Ostreida; family Ostreidae; genus Ostrea; species Ostrea lurida. Next base: position 18,529 of record CAJDSM010063186.1, on the reverse strand, counting down.
TAAGTATATAATATTGTAACAATATATGGCACTGCATAGTTTGCTTGTAGTTAAACAGCTTGGGATGAAATCGTTGAAGTACATATTTGTAGGAATGCAGGTGGAGAATTGAATTGAAAATATGCAGGAATACAGGAACTGAACTTTATTATGACCGAAAATGTTGCTTTTTTGGCATCTATTCCTCTTATTAGTGAATTTCAGCTTAAGGAACCAAGCGGCAAGATTCGGAAGGAGTATATCCGTAATCCGCGGTGGGTTTAAAAGAGCCTGTTATGGCAACATCCATATATAAGCCATGTCCAGCCTATATTTCTGGTGTTGAAAAATCCAAGTGTAGGACTACAGCTTTTGCATCTTCTTAACAACTTTGTTCAAAACTCCAATGGAACAGAAAAAAGTTTGTGCGGATGTTATGTGGACCTAATTGTGGCTGATGTAAGGCAAAAGTGAGCGAAGAGTGACATCTGTATGTGTGGTCTTTGATAATGAACGATGTCCATGACTTCGTTTACGTCTTTGTGCATTGGAGTCGTCTTGGCGTCTGGCGTTCGTCGTCGGCGTCACAAACTTCGTCACATTTTCTCAGGAACCACATAAGCCAGTATCCTGAATATTTGGCAATGAGCTTAAGTATGGACAACTGTATCGTGTAACGCAGTTTCCAATCTGCCGCATGTCAACTTACCTGTTTGACGCAACTTAGAAATATTTTTAACATGGACAAATTTCTGTCACATTTTTCACAGGAACACCACAGTCAGCTTCCTGAATATTTTGGCAACATAGCATCAGTATGGAGATTCTGATCGTTTAACACAGTTCCCAATCTGCCGCATGCCAACTCCTCTTAGATGCAACTCAGAATATTTTAAAATGGTCAAATTTCTGTCACATTTTTTCACAGGAACCACACTGCCAGCTTTCTGATATTTGGCACATACATCAGTATATAAAACTGTATCGTGTAACACGTTTCAATCTGACACATGTTCATTTCTTGTTTGACGCAACTTTAAAATTTTGAACATGAACAAATTTTGTCACAAAGTAAGACACGAGGGCCTGAGAACCTTGAAATTAAATATGTCTTTACTTGCAAGTAGAATCTCACAAATGGCATCTCATAAGGAATATCTCATCTATTCATCTAATTCATCCATGTCTTAGAAATATGCCATCGTCATTCTGGTAAACTTGAACAGAACTGAAATTCCGACAAAAATTATAATTATTATTACTTTTTTGCCATTGATGCTACTTTAAATTGACAGAAGTATTTTTCAAGATGGAAATTAGAAAGTAGGCAGGCGACACATGTCTTCCCTGAAGGACTTACCACTAAGATAATCATAATTACATTGTCATTTCAGATTGTGCATATGATCGAACAGGAGGATCCATGTTATCCTAAAAAGTAAAATATGTTTTAATAGGGTGTGATGTAAGTATAGCTTGTGAACTGTTCTCTTCCTATATAAATTGGCAAAGTTTAAAACATCGTGTTCAAGACGTATCATAATCCCCGAAACAAATACAAAAAGTCGAGTGTTAGGGCAACTAGGAACCTTCCGCTAACGCAGGCAGGCGACACAAAAACTCCACACCTCTGCTGGATCGACTATAACTCGTAGGAAAATGATTAGATCTTCCTGTCCAGGCAATGTGCACATTTACAAATAACTGAGAAGCATTGTATAAAATTTCAAGTCTATCTGATAAGTTGTATAGGCAAAGAGGCGTTCGCAAGCTATATTACACCCTCCACCCATGTTGAATCCATCATAACTTGAAGGAAAATAATTGGATCCTCCTGTTCAGAAAATAGGCACGTCTACAAATGACAATGAAGCATGTACAAAGTACCAAGGCTATCTGATAAGTGATATAGGAAGAGAAGCGTTCATGAGATTTTGTGACAGACAGACAGACAGACGGACAGAAAGTACAAACAGTAATATGTCTACTCTATCATGTTCACAATTTGTTAGCAACAGTAAATAGTAACATTGACCCTTGACCTAGATAAATTCATGCGGTACATCCTTTATCAATGGGGAGTATGTGTGGAAAGTTTGATGATCTTCTAATGAATGCCCTTTCTTCAGCCCTGTTCACATGATTTTGAGGCAATAGTCAATAGTGACTTTGACATTTTACCTTGACCTTGAAAATCAATGGGATTTATCCTTTCTTCATAGGCAACAGTAGTGGGAGAATTGATGATCCTCTGATGAATAACATTGCTCACGGAGTTCCATACACACACAAACATACACACAGTCGCATGGACTCACAGCAGTGATGCTATATCCTATCTACAACTAATTGCAAGAGGATAATAATTCTAATTCTCTCCATAATTTTCATTTTCTGCAAACATTTTTGAGTTATATCCCTTTTTTTTAAAACTTGGAAACTAAAAATCAGAAATTTCGAAAAATCGAATGGAAGCTTGCTTCTATGGAGATACATGTATAGTCACAGGTGCTTGAGGACAAGAAACAGCACCCACCCACCTCCGAATGCTATCCCCCAGGCTTATTGCGATTTTTCGTGTCAATAAATATTACATGCTATAACTCCGAAAATTAAACTTAGAGAATTTTTTAAATCTAACCCGACTAGTATAAACAAAGAAAGGTTGCTAACTTCGTCTGCACAGGCGAGAGGCAATCTCCAATGTATTTCGTTGAAATGTATTTAAAATCTACACCTACCAGTAACACGGTCGATTATCGTTCTCTCGCACAACCAAATGTCGTACAAAGAAAATCATGAGAACGATTTCCGGTTATGCATTAGGTCGAGTGAAAACAACCACGTTTCCAAGGTAAGAAAATTTGAGCTTTATATTACATGTAGGTATTTCGTCAATCGGACGATGTGATGAAATGGTCGATTTAAGGGATTTGTCTTCCATTCCAAATTATTTATTTCATACAGGACTGCCCATACATTCCTGCAAAATCTTTACCCAGGTTCAACTAGGGAAATGTGTGCATTTTTCTATTAGTATTCCTAAACCTTTACCATTACTGTATCACGACAATCAGTAAATATTGTTTTTACCTTCCCCTCATTCTAACAAAGATTTTCTTGCCAATGTGAATTAATATAATTTTACAATGACCCAAAAAGAAAATGTTGTGCATGAGATCATATGTTGTGCATGAGAAAACCTGCGGAAAATACGTTAAATGGTCCATTAAACGAACGAATGACTGATTATTTAACACACTCTTCCTTTTTATATAATTCATTTTCATTGGACGATTTTGTAAAGCAGTTTTATAACTTAGATTTGACACACTTGGGTTTTATGAACAGGATAAACTATTCTATTACAAACTATAGTTAATACATGCTCCCCCCTTCAAAACAGACACTTTTTTCATGCCATCAAACCAAAATGACTTCAATCAGTAAGAGTCACTCGGTCTAGGGTTGTGGTCAATAAGCACAACGGTCATATCCTCCCACGTATGACCTTCCAGGTTGAAATGTTCTATATCCGTTTGGTCTTAATGGTGGACCGGTGGTTGTTGACAATTCTACGGAGGTCACCATCTGCAGGTCAGCGGCCAAACTGCTGGACTGAGGTCCTGCTTTACTGCCTGCAGCTGAAATTAGGTCGTGACATCATCGGCTGGCCTGCAGGTCAATGGTCGAGCTGCTGGACCGAGATCCTAGCTGGTCGACCACACCTATGTACTACTTTTTGCATTTCTTACAACTGACAAAGAAGTTGCAGTTGTCAGTGCAGCAGTACATGACTTCCAAACTTTTGTAGCTCTGTCCTGTCACCGGGCTGCTGAAAGTGTCAGTTGGCTCGCAGAATTTGAACAGGAGGCATCTCTTGTCAGTGCATAAGGTGAATTCAAAGCCCCCATTAGGAAGTGGGTTGTTCAGTCTGGTTCTGACGACAATGTCCTTTAAAAGGACATGCACATGTTTTGGGCTAAATTTTAAATGTTTAAAATGATTAATTATCTTATCTTTAATGGTCAGCAAAAGTTTGAACGTCATTTGTTGAATTACAAGTGAGATACAGCACTTCCATTTCTTTGCTATGTAAACAAGTAGGCTCATGACGTGTTTTGTTTACTTGTATGGAATATAAGTTCCATCTGAACACAATTAAACAGTTTCTAGTGTTTTTCACATTTCATTTTGTTTTAAACATAGTATTTTCTGTGAAGCAATATTTTTATGTAAACAAAAACAAGTCTAGCTTACATAACAAAGAATTGTGAGTGCTGTACATAAAATGGCGAAGTAAACAATGTGTTAAAAGTAATCATAGTCCCAAAATTCGAGTGTAGGGTAACACGGAGTGTAGGGCAACACGGACCTCCGAAAAACGAAGGCAAGATCAGGTGCCATGGAGAAGTAATCATCCTCTGCTGACCGGTCACACCCGCCATGAGCCGGTAGTTCGAAACAAAGTAAAGCGGGTTACCCGCAGTCAAACTAGTAGGAAAATGACAGCCTAACAAAGGATAGGAAACAAATCAGTCAACATGTGACTTAGTGATAATTTGTAATCGCAAAACAAGGTCAATTATAGCGACCGTAGAATTTGCGAAATAATGACTTTTAAACGAGATTTCGTGATTATCCTGCAACATCAATTTTTGGTTAGTAGTTGGCCTTGCTTTATAAAGTCCTCATATGCATGGCATGCCCTTGCGTATCAAATCAATTGAGACACATACACACCATCAACTGATTTTTAAATTTTGCTGACCATTAGAAATAACATATTAATCAATCTTTTTAAGGTAGAATGCAAGACCAGAGAAATTTGACGTGGGTGAAAAGTAGAGGACATATTTTGAAAATGAAAAAAATCAAATTCACGCTATTTCGTCAAAAATGCAATTTTAGTAGAAAGCAGTTTCAAAAAATTAAAAGTCCTGCTGGAATTGAACCCGCGATCTGCAGTTCAGAGGGCAACTTGCTAACTTACTGAGCTACCCAGCTAGGCATTTAAAGTTGAGATGAGCTGACATATAACCCTGATAGTGATATTTTCGTCCATGTTTCGAACGGAAGTCAACCATTATGACGATGACTCATTCCCCCTTAAACATTAGAATTGCAAACATAAAATTTACAGTAGCTCAAAACGTGTCCATGTCCCGTTGAGTTGCCTCACTACAATTTGGAAAAGTTTTTCATGTGATAAAAAGATGATATGCAATAACTGTACATGTCAAAAAGCTGGAAAATATGAAATTTGAAGTCAAAACGTATTATTTTCCTAAGTTTATTTCAGTAAAATATGAATAAAAATCCCTGACGAATTCAAACTTGGGACCCTTGCGGGGTACCAGCCCAATGTTTTACCTACTGAGCTATGAAGTTATACAATCAAATTCTTTGAAACAGACAATTTCAGAAAACATTTCAATTGTCATCTTGTGACGTTGTGTTATACAGAGTGCATGTTTAAGCCCTAATGTACATAGTGGGCTACCTTCTACGCTGTCTGAAGTCCACCATTGAAGGGTCTTTAAAGACCCTAGCCAGTCTTTTGTTGTTATATAGAATGAGCACATGCCTTTTAAGAATGGTATCAAGGTTCTTCAGGACTGGATGTAGTCACCAGTCGGATTCTATTGTCTTCTTCCTTCTGTTCATATAATAGCAGGGCATTTCTGTCTGCTCTGGACAACTCGTCAATCGCGATTTGCATTCATAGAACAACTTTATAGCCTCTCTTACAAAGGTTTCTTTTCACGAGTCACTCAGCCTTAATACTCATTTCTGAAGATCCTATCTCTCAATCTGACCTGGTTCGTATGTATTACTGATTTTATGTTCAACAGTTTGGGCTAAAGGTCCAAGGTTTCTATCAGACCTATGTTGTTCGTCCTATCATCCTCTTATCATTTCAGAAGATCCCATATCTCTATCAATTCTATTTCTAAAGTTTTACCAGTATTATGTTCAAGGTCAAAGGTCCAGGTCACTGGAACCACTTGACCTTCACACTAATTTGTAGATTCCAACATCCTTTCATCAATTCTGGACACCCATGTCTCTACTAGACCTGGTTCTGAAATAATATTAATATCTGTTCAAGGTCGTAGGTCACTGGAGTCTGGTGACCTTGGTACTACCTTGTAGGTTCTGTCATCCTTTTATCTAAAAATGTTATATCTCTATTAGTCCTTGTTTTAAAGTAAGAGCACTTTTTTCATGGTCAGAGGTGGAGTCACTTGAGTAACCTGACCTTGACACTAGTTTGTAGGCCCCATTATCTCATTCTCATTCTTTAAAAACTTATAACTCTGACAATCATAATTATCAAGTTACATCTGTTGAATTTTGGAATCAATATTCCCCTTAAATTTCTTTTAAACCTCACCCCCAATTCACGCCCCTAGAAGGCTACAATGTAGCCTAACCCCCTTCAATCGGAAAACAAAAACATTTCTGCACATCTACATACATTGGCCTATCACATCTGAGGACTCTATAATTATTTTTAACATTCACTTTCACAAGGGGAAGTACTGCTTAGAAATCCACTTACCCAAGTTCAAAATCCACTTGCCCACTTGAAAAATAAAATGTAAATGTGATTACCTGCTTTATGTGGTACATATTAATGGCATGATTATTAAACTGCCTGTTCCCAAGGAAAACGACACAAGTTTGCATTTTAATAGTTATCATGTTTCTTTCATAAACAACAAAAGATATCATACTTGTTTGTAAATTTTATTAACATTTACACACTTGCATCTTTCCAAGTAAAGGGTCTCTGATCAGTCCCACTCCAAATAAACACTTGGAAAGATGACACACATGTAGTCTTTAATCATGTATTTCGATCATCCAAAAGGATGTTCCAGATTCAATGGAATCTAAACATCTATATAGACATATCATGTAATGTACACAGTTACAACTAATTATATCAAAGATTTAGACTAGATACATAGTGTCTTAATTCTCACATGCTTTTTTGTCTCACACATCTCTCTCTCTCTCTCTCTCTCTCTCTCTCGCTCGCTCTCTCTCTCTCTCTCTCTCTCTCTCTCGCTCGCTCTCTCTCTCTCTCTCTCTCTCTCTCTCGCTCGCTCTCTCTCTCTCTCTCTCTCTCTCTCTCGTACTCAGTAACAACATCTCTCTACAATTCTATCAGGGACTAAACAGAGAGTCTTCTGATATATTTCTTTATCTTACGACTTTCTCTTGTACTCAGTAACAACATCTTCTCTACAATTCTATCAGGTGACTATACAGAAGTCTCTCTCTCTCTCTCTCTCTCTCTCTTCTCTCTCTCTCTTCTCTCTCCTCGCCCTCTTTCTCTACTCTTCTTGGCTCGTGCTTCTTCTCTTCGTCTCTTCTTCCTTCTCCTTCGCTCTCTCTCTCTGACAACATTCTCTTGCGACACGTTTTCGGGAACTATTGTCTTCAGACATGTGTCTTTATCTCACACTCAGGGACTATTCCGATTGTCTTCTGACATGTTTCTTTACCTCACACATCGCTTTCTTGTACTTCTTCACTTTGTACTAACATCTATACCAATCTTCACTCTTACTGTATTCACACACCTGTCGCCTTGTTCTCTCTAGAACAGACACACCTAACACCGAGTCATACTCTCTATACCTCACACTGACATTGACATCTGCCCCCGCTCCCAGAAGTACACTAACTATCTCAGTAGATCTCCCTTCATCAATCAGTTTATACAACAGAGGTCTTACATCAGACTTATGATAAAATTGTATCAACTGATTGACATCCAGACCCACAAACAACAAATGTCTCAGTAAATCTCCCTCTCTATCCATACACCACAGTGATCTGTTTGTCACCACCACATCATCCCTACTGTCCGTTCTAACTCCAGCATGTCAGACAATTGAACAGTTGTACATTTCTAGTACATTTACCGGGAAAGATTTATTTTGATCCTATACAAGATATTTCACTTTATCTGGTTTGTTCAGTTTGAATGCTGTATATATTGCCGACACAGTGATATCAACATCCTGAGTAACCAAGTCAGGTCAATGTTCCACTAAACATTTTACTGTTGCATGTATCAGTGGTGTATTCCCCGTCACCATCCTGTAGATTGACATCACTCCCACCCCTTCACCAGCTCCTCTACCACACTAGCATGTCCTCTCTCACATACAGCTATCAGTGGTATATTCCCGTCATTATTACTTGGCAATTCACCCTCTGCAGGATAGCGTTAGAATATCAGTGTCAACAACTCTGACTGTCCAATAATATGATCTACATGTACTTTATTTTCAACCAGACGGTGTGTAACAATTTGTAACAAATGTACCACGAATGGCGACGCTATGTAACAACAATTTTCTTTGTTACATATCGTCGCCATTTGAGCTACGCTTTGTAACAAATTGTTACATACCGTGCTGCAGATGGAGAGATTATGAGTCGCTAACAATTCTTTTTTAAACAATATGATTTTCATCAGTCTAAAAATCTGTGGAAAATGACAAATAAAATGAACATGTGAAAATCCGGGGTTTGCAATTTGTAAGCTGATTTTACGCTATGTCTGCCCTTGAACTTTGGTAATTGTTACTGCACATGTTGGCCGTTATCTACGTCTCAGTTCAATAAAAGGTCATGTCTGTATCTGATGGAACAACAAACCTGCGCTATACTTTGAATGATCGGCAGTGGTGGATTTAAAGAATTCGCAACCGGCGCCCCCCCCCCCCGAACTAAAATTTTCAAATTTAATCATTAGTCTTGACTCTCTTTGAAATAAACGGCAATTGTTGCTTTTATTAGGAGAATTTATATTCTTTTCAAAAATTAAAAAAACAAAAGGTATTGTGAGCAATGCTTCCCAAAAAACAACATAATTGTTAACTTTCTCATTTTATATACAAAGCTATATATTTTTTCTTGTTTGAAAAAAGGTAAAGGCAAAGATAACGAACAGTGATAATCTCGTAAGTCCTAAATAGAATACAAAAACAAGAGTTGGGCAATCACGGAACACTGGACACACCAGAGGTGGGATCAGGTGCCTAGGAGGAGTAAGCATCCCCTGTTGACCGGTCAAACCCACCGACAAATTACCCAGTTTGTTAGAATTACTTTTCTATTTATGCAACAGATATAAAGTTGAAAGATGTATTGCATATCAGAACTTTGAAATACAAAAGTTTGAAAATACCTGGCATGTATGGGAAATACTTTTTGACAACATAAAACATATCATAATATTATTATGTACTCTACTGTTATTTGATTATTTTATATTTAATAATAGAAAACACACCCGGTCAGCAAGGACCCCGCCGAGGGCTATCAAAGGAAAACAACATCTGTATTTGATACAGTAATGTTTAGTACTGGTCCATGTGAAACTATATCAAATTGTGAATTATCACATCCATATTAATTAACACACTGAATAAGCATTTATTGAAATAGGTACTTCAAGAAATTTTTATTCGATTGAAGCAAACCTCAGGTAAACAAAATACGGAAATAAACCTCAGGTAAACAAAATACGGAAATATTCCAGTAACTGACATTTAAGAATAATTCCATAAATGTATTAGTTTTCCAATACGTTGGACAAATACTATAAAAATCCTTTGAGTTATCACGTCAAAACAAAAATGACCATAACAACAAAGATGTTGCCATACATACATACAGACAGACAGACAAGGTGACGTGAACCCAGAATTTACTCATATACGTGTCTTCCTTTTATTGTAAAGTATTTTTGCTGAAAGTTTGAAAACTGTATTGTAAAAACTCTTTGAGTTATCACATAATAATAACAAAACAAGTTCACCACAACAAACGATGTTGACATACAGACAGGCAGACAGACAAGGTGCTGTTAACCCAGAATTTATACACTTCTGCTTCTTATGGTAGAGTACAATTGTGCAAAGTTTCAAAACTGTACGATAAAAACTTTTTGAGTTATCGCATCACAACGAAAATGGGAGAGGGCAATCTAAGTTTATGAACTTGTGCCCAATCCTTTTGGCATTATTGTCAATAAAATATGTCCAATTCAACAACTAAAATGTTGACGGACAGACGGTCAGACAGACGGACAGACAGACAATGTGATTACTATAGGGCACCAGCATTTCATGCGGGGCCTTAATTATTATTTATCTTAAGAAAGTACTTACTAACACATGTATGAGTGAAGTATGAAAGTGTGTAAGAGATGAAAGAAAAATGTTATATTTTTGTTGTCATGTAAGATATTTCTGATGAAAAAACAATAAATAATTATAATTAAAAAAAAGATTGACACCCAATTTCGACTGCTAATTTAGAAATATAGATATAGATTGACATCAGCCCCCGCCTTCACCAGCTGTACGATAAAAACTTTTGAGTAATCGCGATCACAACGAAAAATGGAGAGGGCAATCATAAGTTTATGAACTTTTGCCCAATCCTTTTGGCATTTGTCAATAAAAATATGTCCAATTCAACAACTAAAATGTTGACGGACAGACGGTCAGACAGACGGACAGACAGACAATGTGATTACTATAGGGCACCAGCATTTCATTGCGGGCCTTAATTATTATTTATCTTAAGAAAGTACTTACTAACACATGTATGAGTGAAGTTATGAAAGGTGTCTGTCAAAGATGAAAGAAAATGTTTATATTTTGTTTATGTAAGATATTCTTGATGGAAAAAACAATAAATATATTATAATTAAAAAAAAATTGACACCCAATTTGCGACTTGCTAATTTAGAATAATAGATAGTAGATTGACATCAGCCCCGCCTTCACCAGCTCCTCTACCAACACTCATATGTCCTCTCTACATGCAGCTATCAGTGGTGTATTTCCCGTCATTATTATGTAGATTGACATCAGCCCCCGCCTTCACCAGCTCCTCTACCACTCAATAAGTCCTCTCTTACATGCAGCTATCAGTGGTGTGTTCCCGTCTCTATTAATCCGTAGATTTACATCAGACCCCGCCTTCAACACTGCTCCTCCACACACTCAACATTGTCCTCCCTTACATGCAGCAAATCAGTAGTGTA
>CAJDSM010063174.1:73-11214 GCA_903981925.1 Ostrea lurida | reverse complement strand
CAGATAATTTTATCATTCCACTCCGCTTGGACTTCCTTATGCTACAGACTACTTTGTCGCATTGATGCAGTTCAGAAAAAATAGATTGCATCACCAGGATAATTGTAAGTATTGCAACGTTTTCTTGCTGATATAAACGGTCGCTGTAAGTGGAACCGACAAACGATATTGTTAAACACAGTGAATTCAAATATCCAAATGCAAACAATCGTCACATCCGAGTCAGTTGCGAGATATGACCAGCCTGGAGTCGAGTGCCCTCCCCGGCTTCAGACACCCTGCTCATGAAGTTTTGATAAAGATCCTTCACTGCCAAAGGCCCCGAGTGCCCAAGCCGCGGTGCCAACATAGCCTAAATATGAGCCCTTCACCCAATTGACGTCATCCATAAGTGAAAGTATTCTCAGAGGACGTAAAAAACAACCATACAACAATCAACAACCACCCCTCCGGCTGGCCTCAAACACCTTGTTCAAATTGGAAGTTTGCCCACTGAACCTCAAATCCTGGATCCCCTATCGGGTGCTTTGTCTTGACAATTTACTGAGAGAAGTCGCAAGTCTCCGGCTAGAGGGAATATTGCCCTTTCACAAAGGTCAAATTGTTTATTTACCCAGTGGAACAGGTTTTTTACCTATAGCCACAGCATTCTCGAACTGCTTCGTCAAATATCGTGATAAAATTGGGGCCATTAGGGCTCGACAGCGATTATTCTTTCTGTTATATCTCCCATTGGAAATTGCATCTAAACTATAGACACATTACATTTAAGTACATAATATAATAAAGAAACGAACAAACAAAAGAAAAAGAAGAAAAAAAGTGATCAGTATTTACAGAGATGGTAACCTAAGTGCTGTCTAGAACGTCTGTCCGATGTGCTGTTGCTTCTGTTTTCGGTTTTTTTATGGCATGGGTACATTACTGAGATCCCAAGCAGTGGCGGTTGGGGTGGGGGGGGGCAGGGGGCCCGCCCGCCCACCCGCCCGCCTTTGGTTGGCCAAACTTAATTATATGATATACATATATACAGTAGCTCTAAAGTATCTTTAAAAGCTCATTACAACCCGAGAGCTGCCGGGCTTCATCCCCCTGGGGCCCCGCTTTGGCTTCATCCCAACCTTAAGCTAAATTGCTCCTTTTTCAACGGACCACCCCCCCCTTTCGACAAATCCTGGATCCGCCACTGCCAGGGTAACATAATGCTAAAATTTGCATGGAATTTCGCAAAGACGTTTAGAACAAACCTTTCCGTGAATGACGATCATTTAATATCGTACTGCGATGTCCTAATTGGATCAGCAAAAATCATTAATATTACATGCTAATAACAAATTATAATTTCTATACAAATAGCCAGCACAATCTAACATTTGTTTTACTAGAACCCGTGTCTTATTCTAAACTCCCAACATTGATCTTTGTGACGGACAATTGGACAGTTGGGAACTTTCACGATATCAGAGACATACCAGAGCGACTAAAAGAAAGATCATAATCAAAATGAAAGGAATTTGACTAAACATACCAATCCGCAGCAATCAAGTGCCATGTTCATTTTTTAAAATTTGGCAAATAAAGTAGTTCCGCTTTCGAGAATTTCACCAAATTTTAAACAAGTAAGAATCGCGCGCGCTAGGTAATTAAAGGCATATGTCTAACACATTTGTTTTTTTCATCAGCAGAACAATGCTGTATTGACGTTAAAAAGATAAAAAGGAAAAGTAAAAAAAAGGGTTTTAAAAATTGTAAAAAATAAAATGATATAATTGGCGTTTTTGTGAGTTTGCTGCCCAGAGAATCTATTAAAATTATACGGAATTTACCAAGATTCTGATGACGTTTTGAAAAACTGTGACAACTCAGAAGAACGACGTCACATGCAATCTTATAGGCTTAGCAAGGTTAAAGTTGATGAAAAAACAATTCATTACTAGATATATCTATGAACGCGTCGTATTATCTTTTTCTTAACTTCCTAGTTTATATGTACTATAAAACTTAAATTTTAATTGTGCGTTTGGTCATTTTGAGAATTTTTCTGTCCGTTGAAGGCCCTGGTAACATGCCGTGCTGAAGCACACGCGCGGAAAGCTTTCCGAACGAGTTCAACTACAGGGTCAAATTGAAAAAGGCGGGGGGCTAACATCGAATTTTTGTCTTCCCGACAAAATTCAGCGAAACTGTAATTTATCTATATTGGAGTAGAATAACAGTAAAAGTAATATATTGGTAACAAATATGTTACTTAAGATCATCATAATCTTCGATTTCAATGCATTTCTAAGTAAATCAAAAATATTTGAAAGTTTGTTAGACAATATGCCTTTAAATAAGATTACAATGATTAAGTATCAGAAAAGTCTATGTTTGTTTGAAGTTAACCGGATAGGGCATTTATTAATGTTCGTTTATTGTTTTACGACCATGTCAAAATTTTTCCCACATTGCGATAGCTCTGGTAAGTGCCCCAACGTTTGACCTTCAAACATCCCATTTTGACAATAACATGTAGATATTTCTATAACCGGAATCAGAATTAGCTAGAAATGGAAACTGAAATATTGAGTCATATGAAAAGGTTATCAGTACACTTATTAAAAATCAATTTGAGTCTATCAATATATGAGCTGTAAAACCCTATAAATTGTGATACAACGTGTATTGTAATCACTGTCGCCAAGTAGATGTAACAGTTTCACCTAATGTTATTTCCCGGTCAAACCTACCATATCACCGTATTTAAACATTTGACATATGGATCTGTAGAAAAATAATGAAACTGATATCATCCTAAAGTGTTACTTCAGTTGAATTTGTTTTGTCGGCCAATTGTTAATTAAATAGACTACGCTTTCGCTTGCTAAACTTTGCATATCATTTGCTGCTAAAACATGGATAGAAGGGTGAAGAATCTAACTTATGATAATTTACTCAAATATAACTCGTCACAATACACCTATCTTAGCTTTTGCGTGTTTCTCTTGATTTACATTTTGATCACTGCATGGACAGTTGAATGTCACAGAACTGCATAGGAAGTTTATTCACAGAACTGCGTGGACAGTTTTGAAATTCCACACAGAACTGCGTTGGACAGTTTTGATTTCACTAGAATGCATGGACAAGTATTAGATTTACACAATACGCCTAATAAATATACATGAGGTTACGCTTATATATAATTTATGAATGAATTGGCTGCTAACAACAATCTCTTATATTAAATTGCTGTAATGATTACTATAGAATGAACACTAGAACGATACAGGAGTACAGTTATACGCCTTAGTGATGCTACATACAGTTCTCATCTAACACGTTAGTCGAAGCGCTGGGGCTTCGAAAAGCAAGATACGTAACAAATGCTAATTTCTGTTAAAAGTATTTATAGTTGATAGAGAACTTCGTACGTTGAAAGACCTTTGAAGTGCTTCATTAGTTGTCTAAACGATCAAAGCATATTATTGGGTCTGTTGACTTCTGTCGGCATGGAAGAAATTTTCTGGGATTTACGATAGAAAAGTTGTATGCTGCATAAATACTCACTGACTTTTGCTGCATGGTAAAATGCTCACTGACGTGCTTGTGACTAAGGCTATTGTAGGATTTAAAAAATGAATCTTATAATGATTTTCTTTGATCGTGGTATAGAAAAAAAAAATCATTCATGCAATGATAGCCGACAGCTGTCCTCCCAATGCTCTGGAGCCCATTTTTTATCAATGCTTGTTATTATTTCATTGTGTAGTACATAAGTGTACAAAAACAACCCCCCAACTCCCCCCAAATGAATATATCCTTTTACAAATTACAAGTTCCATTACTTACATTTATTTAATGATAATTAGGTAACTCCTTTTCACGAATGAGAATTTTTTAAATTGATTTTTCACATACACACCAACCAAGAATCGAAAAAACATTTATACCTAATTGATTCCGCCCGACGAAGTGTGTGGTTTGAAACCCAATTGATAATCTATGTAACGTATGTAATGTACCACCTTCGTCTCTCCTGTTACAACGCCAAATATGAAAGAAGAACAAGTCATAGTGATGTTACCACTTTGCCACTAGCGTGACTTTAATAATGATATAAACTGAAAAATTATATTTAATGTAATATGATGTAACCATAAATAGAATATTGATGAAAATATGATTTTGATACCGAATAATAAAAGATGACCACAATGATTATGAATTACAAATTAACTATAGTTATACATGACGTAATCATTACATCATATCAAAGATCATTACTCCTTGTGGTCCTGAAAACCGCCTTACAATACAGAATAAAAATAATAAAACATAAACATGAGGAAAGGTGGAGGGCGGAGGGGTAGAAAAATTCCAATAACTTCAAAAACGATGTTGATCTCTGCGCGTCCTGAAGAGAATGAAGAAAGCGACACGAATCAACATAAATATGCACAAAACTTATTCTCAATTACATGTATACAAATATATACAGAATATATATGTGAAAGTTTTGTTGGTTTATATATATATATATATATATAGAGAAGAAGAGAGAGAGAAGAGAGAGAGAGAGAGAGAGAGAGAGAGAGAGAGAGAAGAGAGAGAGAGATGTTTAATGAGGTGTAAAAGTGAGAAGAAAACTTATGAATGAATGTTCAATATTTTGTAAAACATTTTTCAAATGTTTCAAACAGTTAATTCCTTGTACTAACAGTTTTTCAGCAGAATAAAATTTTCAATATATAGTCTAATTGATTACATTCTTTTTAGGTTCGCAAAACTTAGCTTTCTTTGTAGTGGTGAACTTGTTTGTATAAATATAGTATTTAATTGTTAGAATTTTGTAGATTTTCTATACGACTGATCTAAAGTTATTATTTTACCAAACAAAAATTGAATTCCTGTTTAAAATTTATGTCAATATCTAATATAGATTAACCAGTTTCTATCTCGATCCAAAGCTCTTTGATTAGAATTCATTCTGAAAATAAATGATCTATTGTCTTCTGGTAACTGATTGCCAATATGAACATAATGAAGAGTCTTTAATAGCACATTTATTTAAATAGTAGTTTGTAGCAGATAGTATGTGTGAAGCATTTGAAATGAACCCCTTGTAATTTTGTTTTTGCAGTTGTTTTAAAGAAGCATATAGACTGCTTCCCATTCTTTTCTACTAAAATGATACCATTTGAAATCATTTACTTTCAGAAGTTGGAAAACTTTTTTCTTTGAGATAAGAAATATTGTACATTTCTTCAACCTTCTTAGATTGGAATATTAAATTGATAGTAGAGGGATATCTTAATATTGAAATCTTTTAATAATTGTGTTGTTCTGTTGCATATATCTTTATTGCTGCAACAAGACCAGAAAATTGCAGAAAGTTTACTTTTCCTGTAGACAACTCTTCGAAGTCTGCATATGATAGAAATGAACTGTCCTTTGATAGTACATTGATAGTACATATACAGAATTTGTGCCGCGGTCAGCCGAGTTTGATCGTCGGTGGCATGAGAGCTCAGTTGGTAGAGCACCTGATTAAATATTCAGGCGGCCCGAGTTTGAATCACGATCTGGCCCTTTGCATTTTCTCCTTTCCTTGACATTCGTAGGGTCAAAAGCTGGTGAAGGCTTTAAGGGGGGGGGGGGTAACCGATGTCACTAGGTTACACCATCAAAACCTCGAGAAATGCCCACTGTAAGTTCAAATAAGTTCTCCTAGCAAGTGACATGTCACACCTCCTCATGGTGGCCCTTTAGTAGCTGAATACCAGTGGCATGAGGCGAGTCTCCGGAGCCTTTAAATAACCAGAATCAGTGACTAAGGGAAGGGAAACCCCCAACAGAAAACCACTGGCCCTCCGGGTCCAGGGGGTTTAGCGTAGAGTCAGCAGTCATGTAAAAACTCATGACATCAGCTACAGAAAGCAACAAATGAACTGTTGCTGAGACCCCATATTCCGCGCGGAACCAAAGAGAATATTAGCAAGTCAAGTTTATATTTGTAACGACCATGGCATATGATACAATTAGCAATCAATCGAAGTATCCATGGTATATTTTTTCAAACAATCTAAATCTGACATATGTAGTACAACAAATTATTTCCTTTTGGGCACCTTGGATAGTGAGGACTTCGGAAATTTTCCATAGTGATAAATTAAGCATGATCTACTGGTATATGGAGGAAAGTTTATCTTATTTTACATATTGTGGGTCTTGACTCCATTTTTCGGATAGCAAAAAGTGGAAGACTTGTTTAACCATTTCTTTTTAGTAATTAAAGAAATAGGGAATTGGCACACTCACTGCCAAAAAATAATACATGTACATTCATTTGTTATCTATGCATTTTAATGTTTTTATTGGTACATGGACATTTTGATAGACTTTACTTGCCTCATCTTGATATATAAAAAGCTACAGTTGTATTAAGGGGTTGCTAAACGGCCAATTGGATTTGCATGTACACATGAGTTGGACTCATGACAAATCTAATTTTTACTCTTTAAAGATGCTATGAGAAAAAGTTTTAACATTCTACCAAGAAGTACAAAACTTGCAAATAAAACTATAGTATTGTGTGTATAAAGAAAAGGATCATTTCCTAAAGTTGTAAATTTGCAATATCATGTCCCACATTATCTACATCATCCTGCTTTTCGCAAAACATGAAATATATCCAAAAAAATGGATAAAACAATAGGTATTGAGAATTGCTGTGATCTTAAAAACACCACCAAGATTCATCCAATAAAGTACTGCAATAATGTTTAGAAATGCAACTCCATAACATCTCCCAAAATAAAATACACATTGCATGAAAAAGTAGTTCCCATCTCTGGTGTATTCTATTTCTTTTAGCTCCAGATATTTAATTTCAAAGCCTGTAAATTATATTTTATAAGATATATTCATATTGCAGTAAGGGCAGGTGAAATCAACTAAAACATACTAACTTTGATTTCACCATATGAACTGGTATTTCACCCCTCTTAGACGATGCCGTTTATACTTGATTTGTTACAAAAACAATGGTTTTGGTTATCTTAACATGACCTATGTAATGCAATGAATATCTGTCTATGGTCCTACGGACAAGTGGTCAAGCAATAACCGGAATTATCCCAACGGAAAACATACGTTCGGGCATATCGTCATAACCGTTTACAAAGATTTTCAGAGAATCGCGTTTTAGAATACATTAAAACGTGTGCTACGTCTATTATCTTAATTAAGTAATTATATAGTCTATCATGAATAACATAATAATATTCAACCGTAGACAATCGTTTTGTTACCAAGTTGGAAAGTTTTCTTTTTGTACTACACCCGGAAAACTCGCCTTTTTCTTTACTCAAACTTCGTGCCCAATTTCTACTTTCACTTACTGAAATATATACGTCATATAAGTTAAGGACTTATTTAATCAAAACACATCTGAAAATAAAATTAAACCAAAATATTGTATAAATGTGCAAAGATAGAAAATAATTCGGTTTTGTATCCCAAATATACAATTGATATATAATATAAAAATTTGGCGTGGAAATATATCACACAGATGGCTGGACCAATGTGAACGTGGAATCTCCCCTCACTCATGAAAATACTTGGAGCAAAACAGAGACGAAGAGGTTTGTCATGATATCAGATTTCATTTCGTTTTGTACTGAACCGATTGTACTTTTTATTTTGCATATAATGAACGGCCGTATTATGCTTATATCTCTTCACGAAAATGAATCAGAGATTGTTGTTTACATTCTGTTTCATTTTTCGACATGGCTGATCTCGTACGGCCAGTTGTCCACGGAGCGTACCTCAATAATCCCAAGCTTTTATACACTTTGAAGGTACTTATGGACAAAAAGAAAACTCAACTGTCAACTGTCAAGCGCAATACTTCAAAGATTAATTTCTTGCAAGTTTTACATTCATTTGAAATGTAATTGTTGCAAACGAATGTAAATAATACTCACAATACCAAATTCATTCAAAGTATTTTGAAAATGATTTATTTTGAAAAAGAATAGATGCATTTCATGTCAGTGTACATGAACATGCATTTTCGAAAGAAAAAAGTAAATTTCCATTCATGTACTTCATAAATTTTAGTTCTATAGTTTTCACATGTTCTGATTCAAGATGGCTGCATAGCACCCCCTTAACTGATCATTTGATAATTAAGGATTCCTTTGAAATACGCTCAGTGATTAAATACTAATTATTAAGCCCCGTTTTGATACTCGGGGATGGGCTCTCCCAATTTTTCCTTCATTTTCTCCATGAAAACTCTTCGGTAAATGGCATTGTCTCTCCATTCAACATTATCGCCTACGATGAATGAAGAGTGCAGAAGTCGTGGTATATCTGCTAAAGATAGTTTGCCTACCGTAATGAGAATGATTTCCTTTAGTGATTCTCTTTTCAATACCAGAGTTTCCATAATAAAAATATTCACCAGGTGGTAGCTTTTGATCTCTTTTGTAAGAACGATGATGATTTTTCTGCTGTTTTCCATAACATCCATCATTGTTTCTAAATTGAAAGCATTTCCCGAAGTGTCGCGTTCGCCAAAATACAATTTGTATTCACCTTGGTAATTACTTGTATCATCTTTGGTTCCTCTGTCAAAGTTATCTAAAAGGTTATCCTGAATCCACGTGGAATCTTCCTGCATTTCTGAAGAAATGATACAAGCATCGTACACCCAATGCGGTATTTCTTCGTAGCCTTTACGTCTTACTGAACACAAACGTTTCTTTATGTTATACCAGATATACATACCGTACATACGATACCAATACATGGTGAAGGCACAATTGCGAAAGTCACTCCTAGTACACTAAGTGCATTTCCAAAAGTGGGTAGAAAGGGAAACACAGATCGCATTCGATTTTTGTTTTTCATCGAATGACAGAAGTGGTTTGCTTTCCACGCTAAAGGCGAATTACATTGATATTTTCCACGCTTAGAATATCTATCTTTGGTATTGCTAATCCACTTTCGGAAACCAGCGTACGATCACGCGTGCATTGCGAAAGGATTGTTTGTGAAGTTTTATTATTTTCAATGATTCCATCCTTTTATGGTTCTTTCTCCGACAATTGCAATCCTGTTATTGAAAGATCCAGAATGAAGAGAATGAGAGTTTGATAAAGTGTCTCCTCTACCATACCAGATATCCAGTTACCCTTAATAACAAAGTTCTGGAGATTGTTCATGATCTCTAAATAGGCTGGAGGGGAAAGTGTGTATTTGATTTACTCTGACAAATCAAGAAAATTCAGTTTTTTTTTAAACCCGCGAATAATTTACCCTCCCTATCATCTAGCAATACAATCAAGCCTATTGCCTTGAAGTTTCACGTCTGTATAGATTTTGTTGAGATTAGTAAACAAGGTTAACGGAAGAAAGAGAACAGTCATTGTCGGTTAGATTTAGATACTTCAAATGATATCAAAACGAAAAGGTGTCAGTTGAGTTTGAATCATTTCAAATTGTTTTCTTGGAGTGTCCAATGACAGAAGACGAGACAGCGGTGCAAATAATCGTTTCGTAGAGTGTTTATGCGATTTCCATACAAATTGCAAAACTACCTCCAAAACTTTTAAATTCCAAGAAAGCTCTTTTTCAAAGAGGGTCAGTATTTTGTTATGACCCAAATTAAGACGCTCTCAAAGATCCTACAATTCGAAAAGAGTTATTTCTTTAAACATCAATTTGATTTCCAGTCATGTAAAGATAAAAGCAAATTTTTAGGAAGTGATATCTTGCACAGATTGAACATATTATTGCTCATAAAAGATTGTTAAGATTTTTTAGGACCAACAAAGCTTTTCATGGGATGAAACGAATGCCACAATTGCTGATTTCTAGAGATCTTAATTGGGTTAGTGCTGTATAGCATACGGTGGGTTATCATTAATTATCGTTAATTCAACCTAAGATATGTGACATATCGATCCGCCTATTCTAGCAACGTAGCGTCGATAGGCATACGCCCGTGAATCTGTAAACCAGCAATGCTGAGCGAGAGACTAGGGGAGCACCAATTTAATCCGGATTAAGGCTTTATATACTCATCGTCCGTCAATTGATTGTAACCTAATTTGAGGAGATTGTAGAGCTATAGATTAAACTCTCATTGACGAAGTCTTATGCTCATTTGTGTTGCAGTGCGCGCTCTCCAAATTTTCGTATTTTGCTGATATTTCAACTCTCATCTAAGCACATCCTGTTGGTCCGAGCTCGCTAATTTAGAATATGAACAGCTCTGTTATAGACATATAGACCGCATAATCCTTTGTTGCATGCTTTTGAGTGTCTTTAGACTGAGCTCGTAAACGTGGGAACAAGTTGCCTGAATTTCGGTCGTATCTTCTATTCTTCCCTCCATTATCAACACTTCAAGACCATCTAGATTCGTGAGATTTTGGGATATTCCTCGTTTGGTTACTTCCTTAGGTGTAGAAACTTTAGTTGTTCCATTGGAAAGAGGTCAGAATGCAACTAATCGAATTTGTTATTCGTCAGTAGTACGTTAACAAGCGCTGATAAATTTGTAAATGCCTCCGGCTATTCGTGGGACATTTATTTATTTGTTTCCAGTCGAATGCTAGTGATATTTCGGAATGCACTCACCGTAAATGTCTTAGACTTGAATGGAACTGATTTTGTTGTTTTGAAGCTGTATTTTCGACGCTTACTCATGGAGATAGGCATGTGCAGTGAACTCTCTCCGCATATATACGTGCTCGCTCTGCGATTCGCTAGACAAATTGGTCTGAGGGATCTTGCTTACGCCGTCTGTAGACTTTGGGAGATTCGTAGGTACCCGATCAAGTCTTTCCATACGAACGATTCGTGCCGGTGGGTGGTTCTTATGTGACACGGTGCAACGTTTGATGGACATGAGGTGTCCACTTAACACACAGAGGAAATGTCCCAAAGACTAGAGCTCTGTAGAACACGTCACTGGACATGACCTCAAGAGATCTGTAAAATAAAAATACAATTTTGTTAGAATTGGGCATTCCGCACAGGGTGACATTCAACATTTGTATTACTGAGACAATTGTACCCTTTTCACATATTTTACAACAACGAGTACGCATGCATGAACTTTTGTCACACACAAACATTTT
>CAJDSM010063169.1:0-10448 GCA_903981925.1 Ostrea lurida | reverse complement strand
AAACGTTAACGGTACTGCCTTGAATGAACACTTTGTGACGAATCAGATTTTTTCTCCCGTCTTCGTCAAATTAATGAATTGATAAAATATGTCTTTATCATATCAAGATTCGCAATACCCATCCATCTGTGTCCCACAGAATTCTCTGCGAGTTTGATTTCGTCTTCCGTTGTCGGTTATGACATCCTGTCGGGTGATAATCTAATCTCTGCCGGGCATCTCTGGGAGAGAATCATTTTGTTCCGGGGGTAACTATATATGATATTGATTCTGATAAATATTCCTTATCGCCTATTGACTTGTCTAGCACGCTGAAGTAGACCATCACTTTCTCTCTCGTTGTGTTGTATTCATATAAACATTTGCGCTCATTTACTGTATCGATACCAAAGTGTTATTCTGACCTTGAACTTTGACCTTGATAATTAATTTTAGTAAATCAATATACTTTCGTGTAAAATATTCGAATATGATTGAAACAGATGAATAAACATACAGTTCCCCTCCAGTGTGATAGTATCTTAGGGTAACATTATACAATTATTGCTGTTTTTGAGGTCAATACGATGATTTAGACACCTGAAAGTACGATATTCACCGAGCCCAAAGGGCGAGTGAATATTTTACTTTGAAGGTGTCTAAATCATCATATTGACCATGATTTAGACACCTGAGAAGTACGATATTCACCGAGCCCCGAAGGGCGAGGTGAATATTTACTTTGAAGGTGTCTAAATCATCATATTGACCGATAAAGCAGAAAAATTGTTTTTATTATATGATTAAATTATTTTAAAAACCTTCAAGATTTTTCTTTGCTTTAATTGTTAGGAAGTGAATCGATCGATCGCGGCCAAGTTGGCTGAGATTCAAAAAGTCAATAAATCCTAATATTCACCTGGAGGTCACGTGGAGGTGAATATTAGAATTAGTGGACTTCTACTTTGTTGGATCTCAGCTAAGCAGAGAGCTAGGAAGTATTCAATCATTATAAAAATACTTAATAATGGGTGATATTCTAAAAATCATTACATGCGTCAAATTTATGCGCGTCAAATTTATGAAATTATTTTTCAAAGAAATTATATTTTCATACAAATCTCTTGGCAAAAAATAGCATACACTTTCTCTTAATGGAAACGTGAAATGAAATTAATCATTTAGAATATTAGATTTTTGTTATTTTTACAAAGAACAGATAACTCTTCAAAAACGTTTCAAGTCCAAAAGGGTCGGCTTATCATCACCATCAGTCTACTTCACTTCCACCATTACTTAACTATAGACATTTATGTTGATACATGTATAAATCATTCAAAATTCTTCCATTACACATTGAATACCTTAAACTCATTCCAACGTTAAAGATAGTCACCTGCACACAACCAATGTACAATATAAATGTAATTAGAACAAGGTAAGAAATCTTACAGGTAGCTATAAAGCCAGTAGTTTCTACAAGTGCTCTTAGGATGGATGGCAAATCCCTTAAATAAACATGCATGCGGTGTATTTTCTCTAGATAAGGACGATAACGAGGGCTTTAGGATTTTGAAAAATGTCGATATTTGAAAAGATTTGCAAAACTAACTGTGTTTGACCGGTTTCTATCTTATCTGTAATATTCTGGAGGAGGGGGGGTGTTATCTAATAATTACATTCCCCAATTCACAAAATTTGCCGTCATGATTAACTCATGAATCATGTAATATATCAAAACAATATTTGAGAGTGGTAGCAATCTGTGTTAAAGATCAATGGACGCTGATAAAAACTATCAATCACTGACAGGGTGTTGGAAGTAAGTGGTTTGGTTGAAAAGAACACCCATGATGACTGTAATACACCTAGACTAGAGGTCCCTTAAGGTCTTGTACAAACGATGCCAGAGACATACCAAGTCTCGTGAGGTCTGGTACAAACGAGACCTAAGACACAAAGGGTCACGTGAGGTCTTAAATACACGCGATGTTTGTGATGTACATGTACATTGTACCAGGCATGGGACAATCGTAATCGAGTAATCGTAATCGATTGTAATCATTTTTTTTTCAAGTAATTGACAGTAATCGGTAATCATTGAAGCTATTTTCAGTTACTTGTAATCGTAAATTAATCGATTACAGCTAAATTTTGAGGTGTAATTATAATTACTTTTTCAATTATATGTACATTCAATTACTTTACTCTAACAAATTGTCATTTTGTCTTGAGGGTGAAGACCAGTTTAAATTCCTGGCAAGGGCTGCTTGAATTAGTGAATCAATGTTGATTCAGTTTATTTTACTTGTTGTTAAAGTAATCGATATCCTAATCGATCTACATTTGCTCCTAGTAATTGATTGTAATCGATTACAGAAGAAAAAATACTGTAATCGATTACACAAAAAGTAATCAATTATTAATTAATCGATTACATTGTTGAGTAACCGTGCCCATCCCCGCATTGTACCTGGGATACCATTCGGTTTTGTACACACAATGTATGTGATATATCCGGAGGTACCGTGAGGGCTTGTACTTGCATTGTACACACGACGTTTGAGGTACACTTGGAAATCCCGCGAGGTCTTTACATACAATACTGTGGAATCATCATTGTTCGTGGGGGACCAATGTTCGTGTATTTCGTGGGTCACTCTTACCCACGAATTTACGTCCTCACGAACATGTCTTATTTTCCTTTTAATCTTCATAAATATCATGCTGTTCGCATTGTTTATCAATTATCCACGAAATTACGTCCCCACGAACCGGCAATATTTTGGCTACCCACGAACATTGGCCCCCACGAATTAAAATGATTCCACAGTACCTGGGCAGCGTAATTTTTCTACCGGATGAAAATGCTGTAAATGTACCGATACCCATTCAATTGGGCAAATAGGTTAAAATAAAACAAACTAGGAATTTTCTTTTATGTCAACAAATGGCATTTGTTTTTAGGTGAACATTGACTAAACGATCTTTCAAGGCACGAACAAGTATTCATTGTTCACAATTTTACATGACCCCCTTACGCCAAAATCTGTGCAAGTCGGTAAAAAGCTAGTTTATATCTTATGTTATTTGTTGATTTAGATGTCCGACTTTAAAAATAAAGATTATTTAGATTATTTATATTTATACAACTGGGTGCCATTTTCAGATCCCTACTTTCTATTTGGGCGTATGTGAAGAAAAATTAATGGTTAACTCGTACAACATTTCACACAAAGTGAAACAGAGTCTCGTCGATTAACAAAGTTTGCTTCTGGACAATTTCAGCCTCAATATTGGAGAAAACTCGATAGTATTTGACTTTTGAACTGTTGCCATTTATCGATACCAGGTATAAAAGGGACGAAACGCTGCTATGATGATATATCTGAAGGTCCCATAAGGTCGAGCACACTCGTATATGCTATGTAATACGTATAACCAAACTGGCACTGATGGCGATCCGAGAAGAGCAGTTATCGTATTGGTGCCATGACATTTATTGTTCCCGCGTCGTGTTGTGGTCGCGTAAAACACAAACCTCAGTAAGAGAGCGAGTGACATATGTTTCCATTGTAACATGCCGGGATTAGTGCTAAGTATGGACATGGCATATTTCCACTTAGGCCCTGTCATTAATTTTTGTTTATTTGTCAACCGCGCTCGGTTATTGCTAAATAACTCGCATTCATTTAGCACTTAAGTAATTATTTATACGTTCTAATTGTGAAAAAAAGGACTATACAAACGTAATTTACCGCATAATCTGGAAGATTTAACGGTAATTAATATTTTAATATTCATATACCACTTACCTATTCAATGTATATACCATTTATTGTGTGATTATATGACAATGACTTGTAATAACCAGCATCAGGAAAATGAACTCGTAAGTTGCGAAAACTTGTTTTCATTCCTTGTTCAAACCAAAAACCAAACCGTATACGCAAACTTTTTTTTTTTGATCGAGGATTTTAAGATCACTAAAATTGAACATCGCTAATGATTTGTTCCATATCGGAATTAAAGTTATTTTTCCTGAAACCATAAGTCGGTAAAATTTGTTCTCGCTAATACGTAAACCCATTTTACGGGAAAATTGCTTCAATTGTGTTTCGCTAAAACTTCCACTTATGCGGCATAAAGCCTTTTATAGCAGCATTCTACGTGTACATTTTAAGCTTTTCAATACAGTCCCACAAGTGCATGTGTGTGTGTTGTGTTCTGTCAAACACATGAGTCTCATTTAATATCCATCGGGACAACCCTTATGTCTAAACTCGGTGCTTTATGAAATGTATCATGGGGTGTACATCATTTTCAACTACGTCAAATGCACCAAGATTACCATATATCTAAACAGACCATCATAAAGATATTATATAATGATGCAATTTGATTTTAGAAATGAACCAGTAAGGAAGGTTTGTTTGGGATTACAAAATACCCGTATACCATTGACAAATTGAAAACGGAAGAATTATAAACAATGAACACAAAGATTTTGATGTAGATTACATAGTTCTTACCTGAAAATCTACCAGGGCTTAGATTACAAAGAGCTTACCTGTAAATCCGCTAGGACTAATTACGTAGTTTGTACCTGTAAATCAGTCAGGAAATAGATTACATAGGGCTTACCTGTAAACCCGTCAGGGCACCTGCACTGGTACCAGTTCGTGACGTTTGCCGAACTCCCGTCAATTTTCATCTGACGAACCTCACCATCCAGTAAATCACAGTTCGCGCCATTTCTGCACAGTTTTCCCGCGGTACAAAAGTGGTACTTGGTACATCGTTCGCCGTAAAAGTCGGATTTGCAATCGCAGCGAAACGAACCATTTCCTGGATGACATGTCCCATGGTTTTGGCAAGGGTTATCGCTGCACCTGTCCTGGTGCTGACACTGACTTCCGGTCCATCCGCTATGGCAGTGACATATAAATCCGTTGTTTGTTAAATTTTGACATATTCCAGAATTTTGACACGGGCTGGAATCGCAGGGATTGAATCTGTCACAAAGGGTTCCAAAGAAACCATCTTCACAGACGCACCGAATGGCGCCGTTAGTGGAGATATTCTTACACGTGGAATTATTCTGACAAAGGCTTAACTTGCATCCGTCTGTGTGTTCACAAGTGGGACCGTACTTTTCAGCGACACAATCACACGTGAAGGAAGAGTTACCCGCCTTTCTACAAGTTCCGTCGTATTTACATGGATTGGACACGCATGGGTCTTCCTCTCCACAAATCTTGCCGCTATATCCAATTTCACAAAGACATTCGAAGCTTCCATCCTGAAGAGCATTACAAGTTCCGCCATTTTTACAGGGATTTTCATGGCAATTGTCAACATGCTGGCAATACTTGCCATAAAAACCATCCACACACGAACATTTTGCCTTTGTGTCATTTCTCATGCAAGTGGAATTATTTTCACAAAGATTATGGAAGCAGACATCCCTTTCCGTGCAGTTATTTCCGGTGTAGCCGTCGTCGCATGAACAGCTATAGGAACCATCAGAATACATGCTACACTTTCCATTTTCACAAGGATTTCCAGATTTGCAGATATCAAGGACATCGCATGTTGTCCCTAAATACCCATCGAGACACGTGCAAGATATTACCCCGGAAGCTGAAGAACATATCCCGCCATTTTTACAGGGATTTGGCGAACATAGAACTTCTTTTTCACATAAACTTCCGGTAAACTGATCTAGACACTGACAGTGAAAACTTCCATTAAGTTGCTTAAAGCATGTTCCATTATTCAAACATGGATTCGAAACACATTTGTCATGAAACTGACAAAGATTTCCATAAAAACCAGAGGGACATTTACAACGAAAATTGTTATTGGATAAGAATTCACATGTAGCGTTATTTAAGCACGGGTTCGTAGTACACTTATTTACTTCCGTACAGTTCCGTCCAGCCCAACCATCTGAGCACTTACATTTATAGGAAAGATCGGGCTCGGTCTGACAAATTCCTTTGTTTTGACAGGGTTGAAATACACTACAGTTGCTAAATTTTGGACAATCCCCGTATAATCCTGAAAAGAAATACATGCAGCAATGAAATTTTAATTTGAAAGAATTCAGAGATATAAACAAACAAATCTATGAAATATATTTCGGAATGCTAAAAAAAAAAATTCTCAATATTCTCACTATTCTGATACACAAAATTTTATTTTTAGNGAAATATATTTCGGAATGCTAAAAAAAAAAACTACTCAGTATTCTCAATATTTTGATACACAAAATTTAATTTTTAAAATGACATTTTGTAAAAACATATTAGGGATGATCAGTACACACTTTCCTATCAACTTTGTTAATTTGCAAATGTTAAAGTATGTGCAATTAGATATTAAACATTAGTGAACGTACAAATACACAATATGTATTAAATGATTCTGTATATTGCGTTGTTAAAAGCGACACATGAGATGTGACAGTAATGGCACGGAAAGAGCTGTTAAAGATGGCGACACGTCTACACCATGTTTACCAACAGTGACTCCACACAACTTACCTGAACTTGACTCTGTAGTAGAAATGTTTACATATAGGTACAAATGTATATATAGGAAGGTGTTCTGATATTAACTGGACGTACAAAGTACCTTAAGTAGCATTGCCATACTTATATATGCTGGTTATAGAGAGATGAAATACTTTTCAAAACCGAACACAACTGACTTTGACTGTGACAAACTGGTTTTCGTTTGTGTTATCTGATAAGTTGTATACATTTCGTGTTTAAATCAAAAGGTGGAGGGATATATATCATTGTTAACATAGTTTTTAGGAGGTCTAACACCTAAAACGTATGTCAACACTTCAACAAATTTAAAAAAGCCAGAATATATTATATAGGTACATGTACATGTTTTAAAATGTTACATATGTCTAGATACAAAACAGGCTAGATGTATATTGTTTAACGTCACACTCGAAAATTTTCGCTCGTACGAAAACGTCTCCATTGCCCATGATTTAGGCCTATATGCTCGGCACTTTTGGTCTTTGAGCAAGGAGGGGTGTTTGCTGTGGTCTCATCCGAAGGACCATCTCTTTTAGTCGCCTCTTACATTAGGACAAGCAAGGGGTACTGAGGATGCTGAGATCATTCTTAATCAACTCGGATTTCCATGCATTGGGAACGATACAATAACTTGCGAACTTTCGACACGACCGTTTCCATATAGACATTTCTACTAATTGTTGGTCATTAACATTCGTTTTACTTGTATCTATAATATATTCGTTATATTATTGCATTTCTATCACCTACGCGACAGATCCATATACACTTTATTGCCCGGTTAGTGAGCAATATCCTGTTTGATTCTAAGTCTATAACTTAGAGCTGACGCAAGAACCGAAATAACACGACAATAAAGTTAACCTTAGACATTGGAAAACAATTTTTGATCTCGGCGCGAATTTCAACTTGATTAAAGATCCGTTTCTCAATTCATTTATTTTACCCTAGGCATCATAATACATGTAATAAATTATCAAAAAATGAAACACATATATT
Source organism: Ostrea lurida (assembly GCA_903981925.1). NCBI lineage: Eukaryota > Metazoa > Mollusca > Bivalvia > Ostreida > Ostreidae > Ostrea > Ostrea lurida. The sequence continues at coordinate 2,910 of CAJDSM010063169.1, read as the reverse complement.
TGAATTATTTTTCCTAACATTCTCTACCAAAAAGGCGAAGTTTACATTGTGTCAAACGTAATCATAAATCAAAAAAAAAAATAACATACAAAATCGAATGTAGGGCAACACGGACCTCCGAAAGCGGATAGATCATGGTTGCCATTGAAGAGGAGTAAGCATCCTCTGCAGGACTGGTCACACCGCCGTGAGCCCCTGAGTCGAAATAAGTAAACGGATTACCGTAGTCAATTCTAGTAAGGAAAAATGACAGTCTAACAAGGGTATGAAACAAATTCAGTCAAAATTATGACTTAGTGATAATTTGTAATCGCCAAACCAAGGTTCATTATAGCGACGTAGAATTTTGCGAAATGCGGAAATCTGCGATTTCTTTTCTTTTAATCTTTAACTGGTGCCACGGTAAGTGCATTGTTTGCGTTCCCATTCGGCGGGGGTATTCTAGCCTGTGTGCATATATATTATGATATTCGTGTTTTCCTCTTCTCCCTATCAGAATAATCGGCTACATCGTGTGCATAACCCTCATTTCCACATATGCAGTCGACGGGCGATGAGTTTGCCGGATGACTCCCTTAGTCAAGGGTAGATACACATCTTATGTATGGGATATCATGTATAATAACAGCTTATCTCAGATCAAAGAGTAATAGTGGTAGATCAATAATATATATAAAGGAGTCGAGAGACTGGGTACATCTTAACTTCAGCTCTATTTATGTGGCTACTCTATTCCACCATGCCCAACATCGATGTGACTCTCAAGCCAGAGAGTCTAACAGATGGCATTTTCGCAGAGGAAGCATTCCTAGGTTCAGATTTTTTTAATTCGTAAGAGTGGTACGTTAGTCTATTTAGCATGGAAATTGGCACTAACGGGCTGAAAATAAATCTTCTCGTGCCAGTGTAGTGATCTCGTCATTCCCTTCTCAACGGAAAAAGATTCCATTAGAACACGGACGCGAATTTAATCTCTACATGCATTTGTGCGCGCCTGTGTTTATGGAGCTCTAGCATGCCGTACGGCGTATATAATGGAAGTTAAATCCTGATACACGTGAGATCTCGTGCCTTCTACCGCTGTGTGTGTTACATAGTGTTCAACTCTCGCTTTAGTCTCGCTCCTCTCGTTAGTCCAACGTTTCAAGGTCATGCACACCTGACAATCTGGGCTCCCCTAGATTCGTGATCACTCTCCAACGCTTCTAACTATGAGGAGTGTGTATACAACAGACCCAGCCATTTACCTTAATACTAATACGATAAGAAAATTAATTGCGAATTGGCATTTTTTCTGTTTGGTTTACCAACGCCTAATGCTAATATATATATATCTTGTTACCATCTGGCCGTGTATTGATATATTAGATAGTATAATGTAAACATTTAATCCACATATATATAGAAACCCCTTGCATGGTGTAGTGGACACAATATCGTCGATCATACGTGTGGCGTCTTGCTATATATCCCTCAACTGTTTCACTATATCACGCTCCCATTAAATTAACCATAGATTCTGTTCTCTCACTCCTCTAGATTAGGCAGGCGGGTAACGCCTGCCTTCGATGATTAGCGCTATATCTAATTATCTAACAAACCGCATGTTTATCTATTAACTCGGACTGAAGCGCCAGCAGCCATCCCTAGCGAGTGGTGCGACAACAACGAGCTATAGACCGGGCTCCAGACGTCCAAAAATAATACCCAGCCGTTTCCTGGCTTCTCGTATCTCGGCCCCCACAGCGCAGATGTGTAAAACAGGCTTCCATTTTTCTTGTACGTGTACAGGTTTAGCATGTAAATGATACGTGGCCACCTTAGCGTTTTACATGGCCCCAGGACCCTGAATAATTAGTTATTGCCTGTTTTATTAAATTACTTGTCTAATAAAGACATCTCCTTCTCGCATCGCTCTCTCTCTCGCGTCGCTACAGGATTTGGCGCGCGAATGATGCAGTCACAGGGTGTCGCGTGTCAATCTGACAGTGCGCTCGCTTACCTAGATCGCAGAAAATACATTTCAAAAACTTAGTATTGGACTGTAATAGGACTACGATGACCGGTGCATCTGCTTCACAAGAGCAATAATAATGAATAAATAAAAATGTTGTTGAACTCGAGATCAATGGTCCTTTAATAAAAAAAATGCATACAGTTCTTACAAAGTAACCTGTTAAGGTTGTAACACATTCAAATACCCTTCGGGGTTTTTTTAATTAATTTATCCTTTTTTTTATTATTGTTTATCAGTCTTTTCTTTTTTTTTATTTGGTTTGATACTTGCATTGTTTTCTATTCTAATCACGTAGCTGCTTCAGTCGATTTTAATAAAAACCATTACCGCCGTATTTCACACCAATGTGTGGGTTTGCGTTTACCATGCAAAGTGACCAGCTCCCCTTTTTTGATATCTTTATCTTTAAGAAAAACATTAAAGTCAACAATCATTTTTCCTGGAATACCTCGGTGGCGGCACGGAGAGAGATTCGCTGGAGACATGCCGTTAGCGGGGATAGATAGACATTTGCGGACGCATTTTAGTGCGAAGTCGTCCATGCTCTCACAAATTCGAGCAAGAGTGCCTGGAATTCGGAATAAGAATGAATTTGTATTAGAGTAAAGGTTGTTTTATTTGAAGGGTCAAATGTCTCGAGTCAGCAGTCTAGTTCTTTGTATGGAAAGCCAAATTGTAATGTACATTTACTGTCCTAATTGCGGATTTATTACGAGTTTCCAGTTTGGCCTATTTGCAGTTGTGGAATGGTTTTCCTGAGCATTTTCACATTTGTTCTCACTCTCTCTCAACTGCAGATGGTGGATAAACGATACTGAACCGCATAATACCACTCTCGCACGGAATCTAGGATCATCTGTGTGGATACATGATGGTATCCTAGAGTCTCCTCT